>SNQN01002810.1:0-37381 GCA_008642245.1 Bassia scoparia | reverse complement strand
TTGTTAATACTATCCAGACGTGTGCACCAATACCAGATGTTATTGCTCATCCATACTTATTATTACTGTGTTAGTATTAAATCTCTTAGGAAACAAGTTCTATGTCATCGACGTCACTAACAAGACACCACAAACGACTTCCCACGAATTATTTTGTCACAACCATCTCGCTTATATATTAAATAATAAACCCGTGGGTTACAAAAGCCAACCTAACCTCGATGCATTATAGACTTGAAATACTTCCACCTTTACTCCAATTCACACATTAAGTCTACCTATAACGAGATAAAATCACCTCATGGAGTAAGTTACCTTAACATCCATTGAATTTCAAACCAATAGTATCGAAATATTACCATCATGAAAAGCAGTCGTATAGCTAACCCACTTAATTCATTCCTAATTATTTAAAGACCCACACTTCATTTGAAAATTTTACTACACCCAACTAAAAATCACATTCCGTTGTATTATAAATTACCGTCAAATAACCCATAACTAATTAATTAAAGACAAAACCAGACTAATGCTTAAGCAACCCATTTCCATAGGTGCCAACTCGATTACGTAGCATATAACTCAAATATCTTCATCATATTACCTAATTCCTCACACGAAATAATAGATCTCCAAGACATCAAATAAATAATCTAATATTGGTAGGTATAACCAAACTACTCCTGTGCCTACGTTTCCTACTGCATGTCCGTTTTCTAAGTGCTGCAATTCAATCTGATACGGAGCATCCATGAAGAGCAAGGGACTCGGCGTCAATGTACGTACCTGAAAGAAAAACAATCCAGCTATATTATTATTTACTTCAACAAATTTAACTGCAATGAGAATTTTCCCGTCCTACAACCAAATAGAAATACAATATTATTGCCATCCTATCACACAATATCATGTTACGAGCAAACATATCAATTGAAACATCTATAAACTTTTAAAAAACAATCTCGATACATGTGTTTTTAAAGACTAACTTTACGCCTCTCATTCGGAAATGAGCCAATAAACACAGTTCGATTTATTTTCCTTAAAAACATTAAAAAGCATACTTTTACAAGCCCTTAAGATTATCACTAGTTGATATGTTTAATAACCTCTGAAAAATACATAATATACTTTGTATTTCGTGCCATATTTTTAATTAATTTTAATAACAAAACATATTTTGTAATCAAATTGTCATTGTTATGATAATTTTTAACAATACTAGAAAAACTATTACAAATTATTCTATGAAACTTTATATAACAGTGGTATAATTGTATAGCAGAATATTCACACAATTTTTCGTAAATTAGATGAACAGAAAAATAAGTAAAAATCAAAAACCGAATCCGATTTACACGAAAAAAAAATAGTCCATTGGAAAACAAATTACTAAAATCGTAAATCTACTTGGAAAATTCTGAAAACTTTTTTACAAAGATGATAATATCATATAGATCACTCGACAAAAAGTTCGTAAATTATTAACAAACATTAAAAATAATGAAAAATCTAAAACCAAACCTGAAACCCGAAAAACTTGTCGATTCAAATACGGAATATTTTTTAGAATAGCAAACATATTTGAAAAATTCTAAAAATTTTATACAAATTGTATATTAGTATGAAAATTACGCGACCAAATTTGATATTTATTAAAAAGCAGAAAAAATAAATAAAAACGAATACTAAAACTGGACGATTAATCAAAAGTGAAAACCCTAATTTTTGGCAATTCAATAAATCTAAGAAATTCCCAATTAAAATCAATATCACCACACTCATAAACTTTGTAATTTTTAGCAGATTATACTTAAAACATTGCAAGTGGGTCGGTGGAAGCCGATGTGGCGGAACTCTATAACAAGAAGGAAAGAGGGGAGGGGATCGAATGGTGGCCGGTGGTGGCAGAGACCGACAAAGGCGTGATGGCAGCAAGCAACAGTCATCTCTCCTCTTCTTTCTATGTCGTTTTTTTTGTGAAACGTAAAGTGGTGAGGGAAATGAGGATAGATTTAAAACCCATTTTCTAATTTAAGTATCTAGCAAGGTTTAATTTTAAAATATCTCTTACTTTTTCTTTCTTTTTTTGTTTTGGATTAAAGAAAAGATAAATCTCTATCATAAAATTAAAATTCAAATAAGATATATATCTTTTTATCACAAAATATAATTTAAATGAAAATAATGGCATTTAAATAAAAATATATATCTTTTTATAAGATAAATCGTAATATATTTATAAGGAAGTATATTAACAAATTTTTGAAAGTTACGGGGGATTARAAGGATTGCATGTAATATGTTTGTACGTGCGACAGCTGCCAAAAATACTCCAATGCACGACATATTCCTCCGTCTCTCCTATCCACGTTTGTCTCTCCATGGCCTTTCTCTACATGGGGGATAAACATAATAGGGAAGATTATGCCGCCCGGGTGAGGAGGTCATGAATTCATAATTGTGTCCATAGATTACTTCACGAAGTGGGTCGAAGCAGCGTCATATGCTAAGATCGAGCCTAAGCCCATGGCAAAATTCATAGAAAACAACATCATCTGTCGCTATGGAGTCCCTTATGAAATCATTAGTGACAACGGCACCCACTTTCAAGCAGAGTGTGCGGATCTGATTGCCAAATATAAGATTCAGCACCACAAGTCATCACCATACAAGCCGCAAGCCAATGGGGCAGTTGAAGCAGCTAACAAAAATCTCAAAACGATTATCTCCAAGATGACGGAGAATTATCGAGATTGGCCGCAAAAGCTACACTTTGCTCTATGGGGTTACAAGACCTCTATTCACACTTCAATGGGAGTTACTCCTTTCTCACATGTCTCTGGTGCTGAAGTTGTTCAACCAGTAGAACTATAGATCCCGTCTCTACACATCGTCCTAGAAAGCAAACTCCCAGAAGCAGAATGGGTGAGAACGAGATTCGATGAGTTAGCTTTGCTCGACGAAAAACGGCTAGCAATCTTACCTCATGTGCAAGCATACCAAAAGAGGATTGAACGGTACTTCAACCAGCGAATAAAATCACGAGGCACCAAAGAAGATGATTTGGTTCTTAAAGCACTTCGCAAACCAGTCCTAGATCCTCGAGGCAAGTTTCGTCCTAATTCGGTAGGTCCTTACATTGTCTAGAAGATCCTACCAAAAGGGGCAGTTCAACTAATGGACACAAATTGTTATAATTTTTACAACCTCACCAACTTAGACCAACTCAAGAAATACTACGTCTAAGTCATACACGCGCATCGCGTCTTTGCAACAAAATAACATCATTCTTTAGAACTACGGATGGTCGGATTCCTTATGGGATACGTAGGCAACCTCGCCCTAGGGCTCGGCCACAATAACAAGTGCCCTACTTGTTTTGGGATTAGCAAGTGAACAACAGTCAAGCGGAAATTGGATGAAGTTTTCTTTAACATGCTCAAAGTTAAAACAGTATATATGAAGCAATGCAAGTTTGTAATTTATTACTACTTGTAATTAAAATCGAGCAATTACAATGCAAAACGAAACTTCAAGTTCCAAGTTCACTAATTACATGCAAAAGCGGCTCGCAGACCAGTCACTTTGTTTACTCATAAATAAAGCAAACATTAAAACAAACAAGAGTTGTGGAATAAAGCAATCATTCCTTCCTCTCTTCTTGCTCCTTGGCATCATCTTTCCTCGCACCTGAGCTTTCACCTTTAGGCTTCCTCACCCATTTGCATCTCTTGGGTCTATCTTCCACAGTAGCCTCCCCTTTTCTTTTAGCATCACCTCCAAGCATCTCTTTAGGCCCAAGTCTTCTTTCAGCAACGTTCGAGTCAATCCTCAAAGGAAGAAGTCTTTAAAGCCTACTCCAAACTAGCACCTTCTTAGGACCAAGTCTGTCCTTAGCAGAAATGGATCTAGACTTAGCAGCAAGGGTCTTAGTACAGTCATAGTCCAGGTTCTTACTCTTGTAATAGTCCTTCTGCTCCGCACGTCTTGCCTCAGTACGACTCATCACATTAGTGGCATTCATCCAGACACAGTAATGAGCAGAAATCTTGTGGTCATCTCGAGCAAGTGGGTCACTTCAAGTGTAGAATGGGATTCCTAGTATTTCTCCAACTCTATTGCATTGCCCGAATGCAAACTCTTATCCTCATAACGAACCGTGTCAACAGTGGAAATAAGATGAACTTTCCCAAATTGCCTCATCACCCTTGAAGGGAAATAAAAGGTCAACGCGGTCACGCTAGCCACGTGCACATATGAAAATAAGCGAGTATGCACCATACTCCTAATACCCCACCAAGGGACAGTCCACCGCACGAAAATGCKACGGTAAAAAAGGATAAGAATCCAATCATGTTGAGATTTTTTGACATGGACCCTCTTACGGGTAAAGAATCCCTTAGCAGAATATTTGACAGGATTTTGGGGCGCCTCAACTAGGCTCAAACGCTCCATCAGCCAAATCTGTCATGAAACAGCAGCATGTGCAAWATTTAGTCATCACATCATCAAACAAACAATAATATTTGTATAAATGCACTATTTAGCAAATATTCAAACAYAATATTGTACCTGCAGTAAAARTGAGCATCCAGATAAGGGCGCATGTGCATCCTTTATAAGACGCTCAAGTATCAAGAATATCTCCCCCGTGCACAACGACATAGGAGTACGGCTAGCCTCACATTACTCAGCAATAGAAATAATGCTAGCATGATCAACATTAGGATTGCCATGGACAAACAGGAAACGTGCAAACAAACAGATCATAATTACATGTCTACGGTGAATTCTACGGCAAGAAGCATCGCTAGCAATATAGTCAACTAAAGCAAGCAAATCAATTTCTCGACCATGCACTATGCACCGTGAAAAAATTTGGCTAAGTCTCAAGTATCGCTCGTATTCATCAACATAGAGATCGGCAGTATTAGGGATATAAGGGAGACTTACAACAGGCCAGTCAATAATAGCACCAAGTTCCTCAGGCAAAGGAACAATTTCCTTGTCCCGAAGACGAATATAGTGCGTCAATGGGTCCCACAAGCTTATAGCAACATAAAGAAGGTTTGTATCGAAACTTACATACCTTAAAGCCAAGAGAACATCATAATTCAGCCTTGCAAGGTCCTCCCTTTCACTGGCATCAAAGTTTCGAAGAACATCATTCAAAGCATTAGCAAAGTCTCTCTCCATTTGGTTTGTTGCAAATTCTTTGATGTAATGAATTAAATGAAGTCTAAAGCAATGTAAGAGAGGTTTTTAAGCACTAAAGAGGCTGTAATGAATGAATTAGGGCCTGCAAAAACCCCTATTTATAAGCAATAAGGCCGAACAAACTTGCCAAAAATCAAAAATCGAGCAAAAACAACTCGAGTCTCGGCATAATTGCGCCTAGCCTGGGCGCTATTACGCCTAGTTTGAGCTTGTTTTTGGCCGATTTTGCTCTTTTTAGCTGCTCCCATGCACGATGAAACGCAGTTCTTGGTCCAATCTAGGTCCTACATTGCTTTTTCAAGAGGGAACGAGCCGACATTCGCCTCAATAACGCAACACAACATACACAACAACACGAGACGATCGACGTCGTCTTAGAGGTAATTACATGCATTGCATATAGTTAGCAAGTTGGCTTTTGCGAATTGTAATCAAAGCTCGACATTAAAAAAATGAGCTATGTCTAGAGCCATACACAAGTCTAGTCATATTTACACAAGCACTCGAGTCTAAGCTAGGATCGAGTCAAGTCAAGTCAAGAAAAAGTCAACAAATAAGTCTAGGTAGGGCTAAGCTAAGTCCTAAAATAAACAAATGCAAAGCGAGGGTCAACCCCCTTCCCTACAATGACAGGTACATCTATTGCTCACGACACGTCAAAAAATCAAGTGACGCTAGCACCTGCAAAGCAAACRCGTCTGACAGCTCATCAGGGAAAGGAACTACAGCAGAGGTTCCAGGTATGGTAAACTAAGACGAGGGTCCAGGCCGAGAACGAGAAGGTGAAGCTCCATCCCGGTTAAGGACCGGTCTCATCTGTACGTTGCCACCGTCATTAGTATCCTCATTGTCGGCTTGACGAACCTACACAAGGATTTTCAAGTCAAAAACGGGTTCCTGACCTTACAAAACATTGAAAACACGAGATTTGGTGCACTTACTAAGTCTCTCAACTAACAATAGGCATGTTTAGGCGTCTATTATTCCCAGCAGCCTCATAACGCCTGCCCGAGGCCTAACCATATTCTTAGGCACCTATTTTGCAAGTCAAGGAAGTCAGCAAATGAGTTGAATACGGGCATGAAAAGGCAAACCGAAATATTCCCTACTAACCAGCTCCAGAGGGAATTGAATTCTAACCACGCTTAGCGCCAGAGGAGCAGGCCCAATGAACTCTTCCAATCAAGAAGAATCCTGAAGTCACGAAGGGATCTCACCGAGGTCATAATCAGGCACACAAGCCAAGTCAAAGTTAGGCAAATAGTCAGAAGAGAAAATGCAAGAAAAGGTGTGATAAGCAAGACTCATACTCGGCACAGCTCGACTTTGGGGGCTAGTCGCTCCTCAATGAAACGCGCATAGGCGTSCTGTCCCTTGTCACCAAGCAGGAGGTTGTACTCCACCGCCTCACCATGAATCAAGTCGTTGGATAGCGTGGTGACCAACAGCTCCTCATCCATCATAGTGATTGGAGGATCCTGAGGCACTGCAGGTGCAGAAAAGCTATGCTGCCTCACTACACGCTCCCCAAGGTACCAAACAGGCCCTTGAGGTCCCCAGAAAAGGCATCGCCTCTTGGTGAGCTTAGCTGCTGCTGCAAGCCTCCTCGGTCTCGCATTCCCCACTCACCTCCATGGGCGCCACTCTACTTGTAGCAAAATGTGGTTAAAATCACAAAGCAATCAATAAAAGCATCCAAGTAAAGGGCAGCACAAATCACATTAGTTGGGTTTAGGCGACGGAAAATTCTCCTCGGCTGTTGGAGCCCACCAGTCCAAGACGGTGTGTCTCGAGGTGTCCACCGAATCATCACCGACCATCTAGCGGGCTGTGCTTGAGGATCCAACCTAGGCACCAAACCCATGCGTGGAAAGTCAAAGAGAGTACAACCAATCGGGTCAGACAACAAATGCAAACCAAATGCAAACAAAGAGGTGAAAGTCAAAGAAAATTACCTCGAGCACTCTCTAGTAGCCAGCCAGTGCGGGGATCGCAGCGCCATCTACCTGACGGCAGTATAACCTCATAGAATGCATCATGGCAGCATAGCCAAATCGACCCCAATCATAGGAAGAAATAGTAGAAACATCCTCCAAAATAGGGAGAAAATGAAGCTGAATTCTGCTCCCCGTGCCCTTATTAGAACACAATGCCGTGCAAAGCAWCACTAAGATAAAAATCCAGGCTGACTGCTCATCAGTAGTGCRGGCCTGCTCCAGGCCCTCCAAGAGCACGCTCAGTGATGCTCGATTATCCACGCTCTCAACTCATATGCGGGAAGCAATCGGACCTAGCAACTCGTGCAAACAAGGATCTCGTCATCTGAAGGGACAAGCTTTTTAGTGAAAGCAAGCCCAATCAACATAGCAAAGTCGTAGGGGGTTACGGCCATTTCCCCCCATGGGAAGTGAAAGGTGTTCGTAGTGTCCCAGAACCACTACATTAGCCCGAACACCAAAATCCTGGGAGCAAGTGAGTATGACTGACTAACAAGGTTGAGAACAAAATCCTGGAAACCGTATTGCCCGAGGATGTCCCATACTCCTCCACGGCGCTTGAAAAACTCTCTACGAATGATATCGCCAATCGTGTGAGAGGTCCCATACGTCCGAGTACGATAATCGCTCTGCACAAGAGATGATACAAGAATTAGCAAWTAAGGTAAAACAAAAGATAACCAGACAAGTGAAAGCAACATACTCGTCCATTCCTCGGACGGATAGAAACGTGGTGATCTGGGGGCAGCATAATTCAGAATTGTCCAAGTTGGTCGCCCTCCATCTRTGACGGGAACTACACACTTGTTTTCCTCTTCGCACTGGCATGCTACAAGTAGAATCGGACAAAGATTCAAAAAACAAACGGGCACCATAACGGCTAAAAATGGACATCCAGCACACAAACAAAAGGCCCTCCGAGGGCTTACAATTAATCATCACAACCATGGTCAAAGGAAATGCACAATTTCCTAGCAGTTGGAACAATAGGCAAGCAACTCGAAATGCGAGAAATAACACCCCTTTTCCCCCAATGAGTACACATGCCTAACCGAATGCACAATTCCACTCGCAAATTCTATATGCAACGAGGATTTCAAAAAGGTGTATATGCTCACTCACATGTTATAATCATCAATTTAGCAAGTAATCACCATTAACAAGTTCTTTTTCAAGCTTCAAGCTACTTACAATGGTGAAATCATACATAGGCATCCACAATGTTGCAAATAGGCATGGAAATGTTTATTCTATAATCAACAAGCAAGAATAAACAAGGCATATGCATGATTCAACAAGGCATGGCCATAACAAGCTACTATTCATCATCTTCTTCAAGTAGGAAGCTTACATAACTCATACAAATTTGCACCAAATTTGATGAAACAAGTTGCAAAAGACTCACATAAGCATGAATAATCAAAAGCATTCAACAATTTCAAGCATACACAAGCAAGGGAGAAAGGCCCAATTCAATTGCACAAATTAACAAGGCATATTCAAATGGTATTATCCTTTTTCTTTTTTTCCAAAACAAAATAAATAAAATAATTAAGATATTTAAATTGAATCTAGTTAAAACCTAAGTCAGTAAAAAAAAAGGTTTTATTCTTCTTTCAATTTTTTTTCATTCACGCATACTTCAGTTTCAAAAAAAAGGAAAACGTGTGTTGCTTTGTGTTCCACTGGTGGTTGTTGCTCGCTGCCACCGCCCTGCTGCCGCCGKTGTCCGCCACCCACCAGACACCATRGCCGYTTGTTCTCTCCCCTCTTTCCTTCTTTGTTTTATTYTTTCAACTTTGATTAATTATTGAATTTCTTTTTAATCCAATTGTTCTACTAATAATTTTGAGGATAATCTACTATAAATTACAAAGTTTATGATTTTTGGTGATGTTGATTTTAATTGGGAATTTTCAGATTTATCGAATTGCAAAATTAGGGTTTTTCACYTTTTTTATCAATCTGTCCAGCTTTAGTATTTGAATTTTAATTATTTTTATACTAAGAATTAATCTTTGAAATTTCGGTATAGTGTAAACCATACTATGGCGCACCTTGTGTAAAKTTTTCAGAATTTTCCAAGCATGTTTACTATTTTTAAAAAAATTCGTTTTCGATTGAAAGTTTTCTGGTTTCAGGCTCGGTTTTTGATTTTTCCTGATTTTTGTGTTCGTCAATAATTTACGCACATTTGTATGAATATTCTATATACCTTCAAAGACTTTGTGTAAAAGTTTCAGAATTTTCGAAGCTGATTTGCTATTTTAATAAATTCGTTTTCGAACTGACTGTTTTCCAGGTTGCTGGTTCGGTATTCGATTTTTATTTATTTTTATATTAATCTATAATTTACGAAACTTTTTGTGGATGTTCTATATAACAGTAGATAACACCTTTTGTGAAATCTTTAAATTTTCGTGGTGTTTTAGTATTTAATAATTATTACATCAGAATGACGGTTTTCGATCGCGAATATGTTTTATTTCTTAAAATTGATCAAAAATATGGCATGACAATATAAGTTCATTTTGATATTTCAGAGTTTTTAAACATATTCAAAGTGATTTTAACTATTTTAAACGTATGGCTTTTAAGATTTTTTAAAGAAATAAACGGATGGTTATTGTATAAGCGTTTAAAATTAATCTTTAAAACATGTTCAGGATTTCTAAAAGTTTTGTGGGGTTTCAAAGGAACATATATTGCTGTAATTTTGTGTTAGAATCAATTTGTGATTGATTTCTATTTGGTTGTAGGGAAGTTCTCCTTGAGTGATTATTGACGTGGAAATAAATTGCAGGATTGTTTTCTTTTCAAGGTACGTACTACTTGCGGCAATCTTGACTTTTAAGCTATTTGAGGATGTTTGATAACTTTGAAAGTATAGTAGGAAATGTCCATGGAGTTGTTTGGTAGTCACGAATAAATTATTTATTTGTGTCTCGGTCTATATTTGGGGAGATTGAGGATATTGTGGAATTGATTATTCATGAGTTTTGGATATGGAGGTGACAACTAGTCAATGTTTTTAATTAATTGTTTTGGTCTATTGAGGAATTAAGTGAGTCAATATCAACTTGCTTCATGAGTAAATTTTGATATATGGTTGAATTCAAGTGGAGTTAAGTGTAACTTACTCCATGAGGTGATTTTATTACTCGTCATTGACTAATGCGTGAATTGAGTAAGGGAAGTATCCAAGTCTAGTTGGCTTGTCCAACAGGTTTATTAACTAAAGGTATGGTTTGTGCCAAAATAATTGATATGTGTTTGTGTCTTGTTTGTGAGTCGTAGAACTTGTCAATAATTAACAGTTAAATAATATAATATGGATGAGCAATAAAACTCTGGATTGGTGCACGTCTGGAGTATTGACAATCAGGGTGGGGTTGCGATTTTATTCGCATCCCTTCCGAGGCCGTTTGATCAACGCGTCCCTTTCAGGTTTTCTTACTACTATTTTCATTCTGGATATTTTAATCTATTAGGAGGTTAGTTGAGATCTCACTAGCTTCGGTGACGGAGTCGCGCCCGTTCACCAATTTTGATCGCCTTTCGACGGGAGCATGGGTTGTGCACCTTGAGTCTGATGATGCTTGGTGTCTGGTTGAATTGTGGCACTTTGTGTGTCTGGGTTTTGGACAACCTTGTCTGTTGCTCAAATCATAACAAATGTAATAACTATATTGAGTCATGTGTTGGAGTCAGTAAAATTATTCTTACAGTACGTAATTTGTTTGACATGAGCAGTCACGAGTTTGGATTGAGATGCTTTGGAGAAGTGTATATAAGAAATAAATGATGAAAATTGGTTTGAGTTACTTGGGAACAATGTTATATATACGTTGATGATATTTGAGGTTGAGTTTTTTGGGAATCTGTTGTATATTAATGTCGTCAATGGTTATGAACACCACATCTGGGTTTTCTTTTGTTTTTAAATAGGTGTGCGTAACTCGGTATGTCCAGTTTTGGGGAATGCTGTCCGTATTGTTTTCCAGTTTCGTGATTTGATGTACTCAGCCTTGCTGATTGCGTGCTTTTGTGTTGTGATGGTCGTCCACATCTCTTTCATTTGGGACCTGTGATGATCCTTATTTCATTCGGAATTACGGGAGCAGACTTTCACAGATTTAAGAGTTGTTGATGGCTATACACGTGCATCTGCACGTCGGGATTTGCGGAGTGTTTGAGTGTCTATACTCTTGACTATGTTTAATTTTCATCCTAAAAATATAGTATTATAATGGATAAATGTTTTCAAGTTTTCATTAGTTCTGTCGAAACATATATCCTCGAGGTTTTGAATAAAGGGCCAATGACGGTTCCAAGTTGTATGGTTTAACTTCCTTAATGATTTGTCCTAAAGGTTTTGTATAATTGGTTTGGTTATTTTCCGCTTCAATATTCTGAATAAGCCGAAACGTTTTCACACGTGGCGATAACATGCCAATAGTTCTTTAATTAATAATTTCAAAAATAGGGGGAGAATTATTGGGGTGTTASAATTGCGTTACCAATATGTTAATCTTCTCYGACGATTAGCCGAGATGGGATAAAATAGTTCCAGCAAGCACCAAGTCCAAACGGAGGCATCGATACGGACACCATTTCATATTCCCCAAAGAGGTCCAAACGGAGGCATCGATACGGACACCACAGTAATTCCCCATGAAGTCCTAACGGAGGCATCGGAGTGGACATTGTGATATTAGTACCCTAGGAAGTCCTAACGGAAGTATCGAGGAGGACAACCTATTAGCAGAAAATCCCTAGAGGAATGAGAACCATAGGTGGAAATTCCCCCCAAAGATCAAAGCACGGAACCCCAGTGGAATTAGAACCATAGGTGGAAACGTAAGCAAAAATGTGAGGAACTGAAACAAGCAAGCAAGCATCATGCAACCACATGTGGGGATAAAACTAACGCATTTGTTTTGCAGGTACCAGGTACTATGGCTTTCGTTTTACGAGATTTTACTCTCTGCAAAGTCAGCCAAAGTGGGGGCTTCTGTTGATACATACATTTGTCCCTAGKCCAAAAAGGCCAATGATAAGACACTCCTAGCAACACACAAGTCAAATCGAGAGAGCTACGATCTTGACAAGCCTTAAAAAAAGGCATATTCCCTTGCACCGGACACCTATTCCAAGTATTTAGCACCTCAAAAATAAGGTTTAATCTTCAAATAATTTTAAACTATTTTTATACATTTTTTCTAGATTTTTTCGTAATTTGTCTGAATTTTTCTAAGCATTTTTTGGTAATTTTTGGAATTTTCATCAAATTATTTAATTTTGCGATAATTAATTAAATTATGAACGGAATTCCAAAATTCACAAAACTTTAGCACAGCACCCTACACTTCACAAAGAATTTTTTAATTTTTTTCCGTAATTTTTTTATATCTGGTTTAATACTTATGAATTTTTTAAGCAAAAATGCAAAACCGAGCATAGCGGGCCATCCCGGGATTTTCGCCTTGAGACACGCGTCCCGAGGAAGCCGAAAATCCCAAGCATCGTGGTAATAACAGCCATAATCGCATTAATATCAACTATGATCGTATAAATCGCATATATATTTTATACGATTATATTACGATTTTATTTAATTACAATCTCGCTATACGAGGTAAAGCAATCTCAATAATATCGCAATAAAATCCAACACAATCGCAATAATATCGAATAATGATCATATAACTTCACGTACGATTATATTACGATATTATACAATTCGAGGCAAGCAAAACGCGGCTTAAATCCAAGCCTTTAGGGCGCAATTGCGCCTAGTTTTGGGTGCCATTGCGCCCAAAACTTACATGTTTTTGGCCGATTTCGACCCTTGCCTATAAAAAGGGAGCCCTCCCCGTTCATTTCAAGAACTTTGCAACTTTGGACGAGCACCCACTTTCTCACAGTTGTCTAATTCTCTCCCTCTCTCTCTCTCTATCTCAAAAGCTCTTTCAAACACATTCAAACTCAATTCACACACACAAAAGTATATTCAAAGGCTCTTTTGCAATGGATCTAAGAGGTTTTCAAGTGTTCTAAGGTTCGAAAAGGGTTCCTAAGGGTCCGAGGCAAAGTTCTTGGTCTTTGACATCGTGTTGTGAGGTAGGTTTGAGGCCCACGTCTCAATTCTAAACCCCCTTTTGCATGCTTGTTTAGAAATTTTACTTTCTATGTAATTTGCATGTAATATTGATTAACAAACGATTCAGCAATTTGAATTAAAAGCAACCTTAAGGCATAACTTACAATTCCTCGTCTGAGTGCTTGCATGCTTGTCTCACCACCATAATTTGCTTTAACAAAGACATGCAAATTTCGTGTTTCACACCTAATAAGATTACTATGGACAATCGGCATTAGGCTCCTGGAATACGGAATTGACAACACATGCCACAACAAACTAGACACTATGTGCATAGTATTCTGTTAAACAACCCGCCTAGTAATTTTGCATGCTTAGGGTTTAAAACGGAAACCTGTTTGTTGTTGTCTTTCGGACAATGAACTCGTAATAACTGCGTAGAGGCCGTTAGATGCGGGGGATTGATGTGCACTACTTCACCCTTACCCTTGTCCCCTAATCCAGACCTTTGGTGCACTACTTGACATGGAGTCCTTCGCCTTGCTTTATGCAATTATAGGCAAGGCTTAAAACAGGTTCCGCAGCTTCCCGAAATAAGTGCGGTGGCGACTTCCTTTACTCATTTCGAGTATAAACACAKKACTCCAAGCATACTCACAATATGCAAAAGCTAGAATTCAATTCTGGCAAACAAACCGAGCCGCCCTTAAATTGTACCCACCGGACTAGTGGGATCGGACCCAGTCCGGCCCGGTGACTCCCCAGCGCCCGTACAGGTATTAAGGTTCTAGGRTTAAGGATTGAATTTGAAACTGCTCTAGATCGTGTAATTCTATTTGAAGGTGATAGAGTTGGTATTGAATTTGAGAGAGACTGATCCTAAAGACGAACCCAGCTCAGTTTAAAGGTTCTAGTACCTAACTTGAAATTGAATTTTGACTTCAAATTTGAATTTCAAATTGTGTAATTGGACCTACATCAGTTTGGGACCACTTAAAGTATGGATTAGAAATAGAATATAGTGTAAGGTCGAACCTGGCTCAATCTTAAGGTTTTGGACCTATGCTTGAATTTGGAATTTAAAATATAAGGGATTATGAATGGACCTAGTTCWGCTTCTAAGGTCCCTATCTTGTACTTGAAAAGGATCAAAGAGTGGACCTAGGTCTTCTTTAAAGGTCCTTAGGTTTGAGCTTGAATTGGGATGGGTATATTTTAGTCCTAAATCGATTTTAAAGCACCTAGAATTAAGGGTTTGACTCCAATGGGGACTATAAATTGAACCAGACCGTGATATGAACTAAGGCCATTGAGTGGTCTAGGCTTTGGACTATTAGCCTTGAATGGAGCCATGAGCTAATTGTCTAGAACATGGGTCACAAGCACATGCACATTGATAGAAACACAAGAAAAAATTATTCACTTAAGGTCAAAATCTAAATGAGTTTTAGGTCGGCTTGGTTAGGTCAAAGAAGCTACCATGCCTTAAGGTAGACCTTGGTCAAAATTTCCCTACTAGCATTAGCGAAGTAAGGCCAAGTTACCTCTTATGTTCACGCATAACACGTTCACAGGCGGCATGGGCGGGATAGGACTTGCCTTAGCCATGTGATCCATCAGAGCACCAAGGTAATGTCCCCCCTTAAGGCGATCTCGAGCATAGAACATGCCCATATTGATACCMAGGAGCTTYAGGTGTGACCATATTCGGAGAGGTCACATGCACAATCCAATTAAACATAAAGAATGAACTACGAGACTTTTAAGTCTGTCCACTCACCTAATGGTGATTATCCCTAGTGAAGTCACCAAAAATTGTAAGGCTTCTCCCCCTTCAAGGGGATGACCTCATCTTTAATATCATTGAATTGAGCCATGGAATCTGCGTGTGAATACGTTGAGGCGTGTTCTCAATAGAGGGGATCGCCATTCTGCCTAAACAGGCTAATCACGAACACCCGAAATGTTGGTGTGAAACTAATGGCCCCACTGTTAGTTCTAGTAACCAGGTTGTGGGTTTGCGGACATGCTAAGGATCATAGAAGCGCATGTTATGGCCTCTAATAGGTCTCATTGTAGTTCCTTGAATCATAATTATTGAATTCAAAGACCCTATTGATTTTATCTTCGAAGCGCATTAACCTAATATTACTACAAAAGTGGATTTCTATTATACATGCATAACTACATATCATAAGAATCGTGATCACCTTTAATTATCCAAATTAACATGATGCCTAAAATCCGTTTGTCCATAATTAATCTGAATTTAATGTGATTCAAGAAAATGCCGGTTAAGACAATAAGAAAGTCATATGCACAAAATCAATAATAATATATACGGAAAAAAAAACTCAAGCAAATGCGAATTTACTCACCTTGTGTCCCTACKAAAACAAAAGAAAACAAAGGTTAGAGTAACAAAAGCTTTGCTTCCAAAAGAATCGCTTATCACTACAAAAGAGATTGTTAACATTGACAACAATAATTCAACGATTGCGATGAAATAAAAACGATAGAATATTAAATTATTTAKATGTTTGAAAACCAAAAGCGAAACAAAACATAATATGTTATATTGAATTTGAGAGAGAGACTTTTGAGAGATTTGAATCGGATGTATCCCGTAGATTTTCATTGTTGTTTGWTTAAGTATCTTGAGCATGTATCTATAGGCGTTTAAGGAAATATAAGATAAAAGAAAGTTTCATATATACASTAGTGCAAGCGTATATACGATATGGGGACCGTGTATATGCTCATACCAAGCGTATATATGGTTGGCCCATTCGTATATACACTGGTGTTGGCATGGCAGCCACATCAGCCTAGCGTATACACGATTTTACTCCCCTTATCTATCTTTCGTTCAGGAATTCATATCCATATTTTCTAAATCGAACCAATGAATCGAGAATATCCTTTATCTGATTTTCTATTGCTCGAAGCTCAAGGTTAACCTTCTAGAACATTCTTGATCATTCCCAAATTTTCTGAATTTATTTATTCTAAAAAATTATTTTGCAAACTTATAAAAAATCATAGAAAAATCAGAAAAATTATATCAAAATACTGGCAAACTCACAAAAATGAGAGGAATAAGATGAGAATGAGAAATCTTAGAAATTACCTYTGAGCAAAATTCTAAAAAATTGTTTTGCTAAGGAAAAATAGCTTAAAAATAGAAAATAATTAAAATAACTATTTGCTGCCTATTATTGGGCCCTCGATGTATGGTTTCGAACTCAATTTTAATTTCAGTCATGAAAATAGTTTGATTTATGAATTTCTTCACAACTTTCGGAATCAAATCTATTTTGATATGTTGCACTTTTCCTCATCGGTTATTTAATTTCTAGAGACACTTTTAGGTTCAATAGTTGTACGGGCACCGGGCCCTCAGCGAGCCAGACTAGGTCAAGTCCCTCTGCTTGAAGGGGTACAGCTAACTAGTGATGACTTTGGTTTTACTAGAATTGTATTGTTGTTTTGCATTGTGTGAGTATGATTGAAGTTATTTGTATTACACTAGGAAGTCGCCACCGCACTCTTTCGGGGAGTTGCGGAACCCCTTGTAAGCCTTACCTATAATTGAGTAAAGTATGACACAGGACTCCATAGTCTTGTCATTCACCAAAGGTCATGGATTAGGGGACAAAGGTGTGAGCAAAGTAGTTCACAATGCCCACCCCCCCCCCCCCACCCCCCGCGACTAGCGACCTCTACTCGGTCATTATTTCCATGTTAACTCTAAGCATGCAATTACTAGGTAAGTTGTTTAACAGAAATAGATGCATGTTAGAGTTTGATGCATATTAGAGTAATTGTTATCGCGACATGTGTGTTTAATCCATATTCAAGGTGCCTAAAAGATAATTGTTAATGAATTAGTCTTATTAGGCATGAGAACATGCAATTTTTTAAGTCTTGTTTAAGACGTAATGATTGTGTGATTTGCAAGCATGCAAGTATTTCACAAGAATTAAAAGTTTGCCTAATGTTGATTTTAATTCATGWAAAATAGTTATTTATCAATATTACWTGCTAATTTGCATAGAAATTCAAATTAAGACATTTATCTCAAACTAACCTTAAAACARGGTACTTATTGATCAAGAACYATGATTCAGACCCTTTGAAACACTTAAGAACCTTGAAGAACCCTTAAGAACTTTAAAGAAACCTTGGAAGAACTTTTG
This sequence comes from Bassia scoparia, assembly GCA_008642245.1. Taxonomy (NCBI): domain Eukaryota; kingdom Viridiplantae; phylum Streptophyta; class Magnoliopsida; order Caryophyllales; family Amaranthaceae; genus Bassia; species Bassia scoparia. Next base: position 19,862 of record SNQN01002810.1, on the reverse strand, counting down.
AAATTGCTTCAATTGAATGATGAATTTCATGTGAGTGTTTAACGAATTTTGAGAGAGTTTTGAGTGTGTTTGAGAGTGTTTATAGAGAGAGTGTGTGGAGAGAATCGGGCAGMGGTTTTCTTAGGTGAATGTGGATTATTTATAGGCAAAAGAAAAGTGGGGAGCATGGGAGCTGGGCACAATTACAGCTAGTTAGGCATAATTACACCTAAAAAGATTTCCCTTTTCCGCACGATTTGCTTGCCTTGATAATCCTGCACGTATAAAATAAATTAAAAACAATATATATGCTAAGCCATTTCGCTCGGGTGCGCATTTTAGCTTTAGAAATTCATAACAATTTTTCCTAAAATCGAAAAATAATGGGAAAAAAAATACCAAAATTGCTTGTAAAATATTATTCATTTTGTTAAAATTTCGTGGATTTTTTAATTGCGTTGATAATTTATTTAACTATTTCAAAATTAATTWAATTGTTTAAAATCCAAAAAATGCCAAAAGTGCTTAGAAATATTCAAAAAAATTCAAAACAATTCTAGAAAACTGTCTAAAAATAAATTAAAATAATTTGGAAGTTAAAACGCATATTAAGTGAGGTTAGTGTAGGAAAATTTGCCTAATACAGTGTAAACTTTCCTTTTTAAGGTAATTCAACTTATGTGTTGCAGCAGGTGTCCTATCATCATCCGTCTCCGGAAAGGGACAAATTTAGGTATCTATGGAAGCCCCTACATTGCTTGAGTTTGTAGCGACGAAGGTCTAGTAAAACGAAAGCCAAAGTACCCGCTTCAGAATCCAATACTCTTTTACTTGACTCAAAATTTTCCTTCTTCACATCTTGCAACTCCACAATCAAATACGACTTAAAGTCTTGAGAAACTTCACGTTAAGACTTCTTGAACTTCATGTTCAAATTGGACTTTCCTTCTTGAGGAACTTCACGTTAAGGCTTCAAGAACTTCACGTTCAAACAGGACTTCAAGTCTTGAMGAACTTCACGTTCAAATAGGACTTCACGCCATAAGGAACTTCGTGTTAAATTAGGACTTCACGTCATGTCCAACTTCACGTTACTTCACGTTCAAATAAGACTTCACGTATTGGGGAAGTTCACGTGCAGGTGCTTCACATATGTTCACGTTAGGATTTTTTTTTGGAACTGCTCAATCTACTTTTTCCTACTTATCTTGTCTTCGTTGTGTCCGTCCATGAATAATTCTTCACTTAACTTTGCGTATAACAATGATCGCGTATAACGATATTTTTTAGTTGGTGCGTTCTTCATATGCGTACGCCTGCTTATCTCCTCTTCGTTCACGCCATCAAGGAAGATTCTTCACTTAACGTTGCATATAACAATGATCGCGTGTAAAGATGTCTTTTATTGAAATTATCGCTATGGACGGTGTCGTTGCAGTTGTTGTTAGGGATTTTATGTACCTCAACTTGGCATGTAGTTGTTGTTAGTTTTGCTTCTAAGCATGGAATGCATGTAGTTGGTCCATAACACTTTGACACCATTGAGAGAGATGTCCCACAATACKACAAATGTCGATAAATACTTTATTTAGTGTTGACATAGCTCCAATAGAGACGGGTTGAGTAGATTGCACTTGAAAACTATCCAACTTTTGACTAATAGTGATCATTTAAGCCACTAATAATGTCATCTAATCAACCTCATGTTTACAYCTCCTTTTGTGCACACCTCAATAACTGTGATGTTGAGCATTATGATTGGTCATCTTATCTATCAAGTTCTAACCGACATTCACTACTTGATTCATAAACCTCCCGCTTGCTACAAAATCCAAAATGACATGAGATTTACTYTTCTATCCATTATAGAAGGTCTTGACCAAGAGCCATTTCTCCTAACCGTGATGGGGACATAATCTATGCAATTCTATCACTACAATAAAAATCTCGTATAGCGACGGAAGTTTAGGGACGGATTCAAATCCGTCCCTAATTTAGGGACAGATTTTTTGAATTCGTCCCTAATTTAGGGACGAATTTTGGAATTCGTCCCTAACTAAGGGACGGATTTTGGAATTCGTCCCTAATTAGAGATTTATCCGTACGTAATTAGCGACGGATTCATAAATCCATCCCTAAATTAGGGACAGATTTCTGCCGTCCCTAAATTTATAATATTGCTTTGAGGCAAAAAGAGTGGGAAATTTAGGGACGTATTTTAATTTTCCGTCCCSAAATGTGCAAGTTACGGTTTTTCGTCCATAACTTTCTCTATGGGTGTCCGAATGAAGCCCATAATATATCAAACTGACCGGAATTGCGACGTACATCCCATGGATGGATTRAGTTTCCTAAGTTAGGGACGGATTTTAGAAAATCCGTCCGAGAATTAGGGACGGATTTGAATTCCGTCCCTAATTTCCCTACTACCTCAACCATTACACAGCGTATAAGAAAAATCATAAATTTAGCTACCGATTCTAAAATTCGTCCCTAATTTAGCGACGGATTCTAATTCAGCTAATTCTACCAGTARATATTAACAAAATTTTGTTGAATAAAGTATACAAGTTGGTATTTGGAGTAGTTGGTTGGGGTATTGGTTGGTGACTTTGAGGTCATGAGTTCGATTCCCCTCAAGAGCTGGACGAGTTGCTTTTAATAGCGGTGATGAAGGGGTTGTTAAGAAGTGATTAAGTGTAATCACCCCACAATCTTTTTTTTTACTAATTAGGGACGAAAATTCCAAATCCATCCCTAAATTTAGGGTCYAAAAATAAAAATCCGTCCCTAAATTTAGGGACGGATTTGTAATTTCCGTCTCTAAATTTAGAGACGAATTTTTATTTCTTTCACTAAATTTTTATTTTCCATCCCTAAATTAAAGACGGATTCCATCCCTAAATTAGGGACGGATTTAATCCGTCCCTAAATTTTTGTCCCTAAATTAGGGACGAATTTCATATTTCCGTCGCTAAAGTGATTTATCGACGAAGGTTTTAGGYACGGACAAATCCGTCCCTAAATCCGTCGCTAAATCACTTTAACAACGGATTTTGCCTATTTAGAGATGGATTTTTCCTGTCCCTAAAATGAGTTTTTTTTAGTGTTTGTAACAATCTCAAAAGGAATTTAGAGATATGCAAATTTGGATCTTGTCCAACTCTAGCCTACTTGATAGTAGCACAATATTGAAGGAATTGCGAGATATGCAAATTAGGATCTTTGATAGCACTCCCTCAAAACTGATTGCACTCAACCATATTAAGCTACACAGGCTTGAGTTCGAAACTAGACGCCTCTAGAGTATGCATCTGTAACCCGTTCGGAATTTTATCTTGACCAAGCTGAGAGTAATCTCTGAGAGTGTGTTCTAGTGCTACTATTATCTCCTCAAAGTCAAAATTAAGTTCGGTGCTCATTGAGAAAACCTCTTATTCCTCGCTAATAGTATCAAACAAAAGATTTGACAATCATTGCGAGACATAGGATTCAGAAAATCAAAAGGCCTAGCAAAGTTCTTTCAACTATGGTATGTTCGCTCCACCTCGGGATCATATGATGTATGTCCCCGGATTTGGATTTCTTTTAAATAAACAAAAGAGAACTACAACGAACGTAAGTCCTATCTTAAAGAATAATGAATCATAGTTAAAGATGAAAAAAAATAGCTTAGAATCAATCAATTTAAAAAATAGCTTAGAATCAATCAATTAAAAAAATAGCCATGAATAAATGTACTACTAACGAAAGCCACTTATAATTAAACAAAAATTAACTATAATAAACTAATTCAAGGGCTATGGTTTACTCTAACAAGAAATTAGTAATAATTCGGCATCTATAATTGACAACAAGGCACAATCGAATAGGGTCAAAGCTCTCATAAATCATGTGAGCCAAAGAACTATATGTGACTGTATATATCTCGACCTATGATAGTATCATTCTACCTAATGATGTAAATATTGTATTATGCTTCAATTAATAGACCTAGAAACTCGTGACTAATCTAATTACGCCTTTAAGTCATGCACAATCTAATCAAATAAAATGAGGAACCATCAAATAGGAATTTGATAAATTGCAAAATTATGAATTCGACCACCCCTGCATTAATCTAATCATATTGCTATAGATCCCCATCCAAGTCGACTGGAAGGGAACTACTAACACATATTGCAATTAATAATGATAAGGATGATTAGGGCAAACATAATTTTTTTTTTTTTTGTTTTTTTTTGGTAAGTAAGTGAGTGTATAAAAGAGCAAAAAAAGAAGCATGTACAACCTATGAGCATTAGGGGCAAGACAAACCATCTAGGAAGGCCCCCCTTGCAACCCTWACCTCCAAAACAAAGCTATACATCATAACATAATTAATAACATGAACCAAACAATAACAATAATATATAGATTAAAGTATAGGTTAATACCAAAATGCGGTAAGTATTGAAGAATGAAAGTTCAATTTTTATTGAATTAAAATATTTCCAACAAAACTATGAACTAGGGTTCTTTGAGAGAGAATACGTAATTCAGAAATACTAAACTAAAACTAGTAATATGAAGTGTCCTTACAAATTGTTTGAGCTTTACTTAGCATGGGTCTATTTTAGTCCTTAATCAGTTTTAAAGAACCTAGATTTAAGGGTTGGACTGCAATGGGGACTATGAATTGAACCAGAACGTGAATTAAACAAAGGACATTGAGTGGTCTAGTTTGCACTAGTAGCCTTGAATGGAGTCATGAGCTAATGGTCTAGAAAAAGGGTCACAAACAGAAGCACATTGATAGAAACACATGTAAAATTTATTCAACTAATGRCGGAATCAAAGTGAGCTATAGGTCGGCTTAGTTAGGTCAAAGAAGGTACCATGACTAAAGGCAGAGCTTGGTCCAAATTTCACCACTAACGTTAGCGAAGTATGGGGAAGTTACGTCTTATGTTCAAGCATCTAGTAACACATGCACACGCAGCATGGATGGGATAGGACTTACCTTAGCCATGTGATCCATTAACCACAACACCAAGGTAGTATCCCCCCTTAAGGCGATCTCGAGCATAGAACATGCCCATATTGAGACCAAGAAGCCTAAGGTGCGACCCTATTCGGAGAGGTCACATGCACAATTCAATTAATTATGAAGAAGGAACTACGAGACTTTCAAGTCTGTCCACCAACCTAATAGTAATTATCCCTATTGAATTCGCCAAAAACTGTAAGGCTTCACCCCCTTCAAAGGGTTGACCTCAACTTCAATGTCATGGAATTGAGCCATGGAATCCACATGTGAAAGTGTCGGGGTGTGTTGTCAATAGAGGGGATCGCCATCTTACTATATAGGTTAATCACGAACACCCGAAAKGTTAGTGCCAAACTAATGGCCCCACTGTTAGGTCCAGTAACAAGGTTGTGGGTTTGGGGACATTGTAGTGACTAAATCTTTAACCGACTTTGCCCGCATGTGACTACCCTACTCGATCTCATTGTAGTTTCATGAATCATAATTATTGAATTCAAAGACCCTACTGATTTGATCTTAGAAGCACATTAACCTAATATTACCAAAAAAGTGGATTTCTATTATAAATGCGTCACTACGTATCCTAACAATCATGACCACAAGAAAAGAACGCCCCTTACTCCATTCCCCTCCTAAAGTCCGGGAATGTTGCGGGGGCGGAGTAATAGCAATATTCCATAGAAGAAAGGATCGTCTTGTTTCATTTGTTTTAAAAAGACATTAGATTAGAAAATCGTATGTCTTTTAAAATGTCGTAAATGACCACAGAAACGCGTCGGATCTCCCCTACAGCTGAAATCAGCCTCTACTATAGGCAAGTAGCCTTGTAAACTGATATATAGACCTCCCCACGACGCGACTAAGTGGGGGCTCCAGGTTGGTGCGAGACAAAGACAGCGGTGGAATACGCGTGTCTGCCCGAAAATGGGGGGGGTGTAGGGGTTAAAACATATGACTCGCTTGTGGTACCATTATGGGAGAGATGATTCATCTCGTTATACCATGTCGGTTCGGCAAGACAAGAAGGTTGTGGTTGCATGAGAAATCTGGACTGGAGGTTAGCTTTGAAGGATTAAATAGTAACGCCTTTCTTTCGTAAGCGGTTTCTCATAGGAAAAACTTTACCTACTAGGCTCGGAGGTGACATGGGTGACTTTTATAGGCTTCAAGTAATGAAGATCGTGGGGTGGTGGTTATGACGGTTTTTTAGCTCTTCTTATAAACACAATTGTACTTGTAAGTATCAAAGTTATTAGTGAATTTGTGGACGACTTATAGCCAGCCACGGTTTTTTACACTTATTCATGGGGTTTTTCGCATCACCAATTTGGTGTCTTGTTCATCCCCTGCGACCTTTGTTTTCATTTCTGCATTTATGTTCTGTGTTATCTGTACCTAGATCCTAGTTGTAGCCGTACCAACTTAGATTAGATAGTGTAGCTAATTTTGCATAAACAATGATTCTTTGAAATGGTATTAGATCTAACATGATTTAAAAAATMACAGATTTGAACCTCTCCTCTCTCTTCCTAGTGGATTTAATTCCCACCCGATATAAGGGGAACTGCCAATGATTTTGAATATGTAATACTCCGTTAGACTAATATTAAAGGATAAGTATGTATTTGTGCAGGGGCACAATAGTGTTCCCTCTACAATTATAAAATAGAGATGAAAGAAATGCAAAAATAATCTKTAGAAAAATATGGTCAAATGAAATTAAATATATTTTAAATTATTCATTATTACTGAATAGTATTTTATTAATATATTATATGAATATATAATATATAATTACAAATGGGTATCACAATGCAGACTCACGTATATTTTTTATTTTTTTATTTTTCGTAAGAAAGAGCTATTACAATAGAGTAGGGAACATCAGAGGATTCGAACCTGGATGACAACGAACAAAAGTGGACTTAGTGTTATTGCTCGAAACCCCTTCCACAGACTAAGACATAAATACATAATGTTCCATAACGGTTATAATAATAATGATTTTAAATTATTATTACAAGCATTGGGTTATTGAGACATAAATAAGGGATATTTAATTTCCATTTTCAATTTTTGCGTCACGGAGCTGTCCTTTGGGGGGGCGAAGTGTCCCAAACCATTTGTCCATCCAAATAGTGTAATTGCCATAATTATTTTTGCTAGAGGTGTGGTGAATCGTATGGAATTCAGCATCCATAAAAGGCCAACGCAATGTAAACCCTTTGCCATGAACAAGAACACCCCAGATACCTTCCATTAAAAAGATAGCCAAATGAGTCAGAAAATGGGTAGGCACTATTAGGATTACAACTCCGTGGGACACTGTCATGAGCATTCCATCTACCGGATGAACAGTCCAACCTATATGCCACAGTATGCAACAAACAAAAACTAACCATTAGCATTCAAAATAAAACTTAATAAAACATTTTATTTACACTACATATAAAGGTAGAATTGGCCAGGACACATTGAAATTGAAATAAAATGCACAAAATAATATCAATTTGATCGTGTGCACATGACAGCAAAAATTTGAAGCTCAAGTTATCACATAATCTACATATTTGAATTATGATTAGTTGCAGATGTTGCCTTTTGCAAATGAAATATCAATTTTAAAATGGAAAATTGGTCTTAGGGCAAGGAGTATGGAAGAAAACCAACTTAATTAATTGCCTAAATGGAGCATCACGGTCTTCATAGTCATGTGATCTGAGCTACAGAGTACATAACATAATTGAGGTTGGTGACAAAAGATTTCAAAGGAATTCCACGAAAATAAAATTATTTTTAAAGTTTTTATTTGAAACATTTTAATGAAAAAAGCGATAAATGTTTTATTTTGAATTGGCAAAATTATTTGTCACTAACCTCATTTATGTTATACTAATTTTCTATGCACGCGATGCATGCAGTAACTATTTCATTCAACTTAAATTATTGAATAACAAAGTATTGTGATAATTTAATAGATCAACAAAAACGACAGTTCAAAAGAGTAATTTTATTATTGAGAAAAATTAATGATAATGAATACAGTAATACATTGTTGTCAGACTATCAAATATTTTTCTTATTTACTATTTGGCAAAAGCTAACAAGCATRCATACGGCGTTAGATAAGATAATCAAATATGGAAATATTAAATGAATATAAACATTAATTACACCGATGGATGTATAAATTTGGCATGCATTCCAAGTTAAATGTCATTTTAGGAAATATATTTATAGCTTAGCTAACGCCCCGGGGCGTCTATTAGCAATATCGTTACTATTTTAAATGGTCCTTAATGGGTTCGTTATATTTGGAAATTTAATGATTTTAAGAATCGCTAGACAAGCTAGTTTGGACATTCTTTTTGGGTCCTTATTGTATGGTGTTATATATTTACCCTTTCATTTTCAATAAAAATAGTGCCCATCACTCCATCAGTTTTACATGTCTTTGAATTTTTTATTTTATTCAAGAAAATGTGTGTAATAAAGAACGTAACCTTTTCTCTTTACCCTTTTATTTGCAAATGTTTGACATTTTGTCATWCCAACGTATTTTGAGTACCCAACATTCTTTACCTTAATTCCTTTGAAAAATAACAAAATAATAAAAATATTTATGGAGGGAGAAAGTCTCATATATCAATATTTTGGAGTATTTTAGATTATGCTAGAGTTTCTTATTCTCCAAGAAACACTAGCCTCATTTACAGTAAATTTAGCCCTAATTCTTAACTTCTTAAGACTAGGAGTGACATTGTCAAGTTGAGTTTTAAAACTTATGTTTATAACTTTCCCCATTTTTTTTTACAATCTTAACCTAGTTTCAATTTGAGTCTTGAAATTCAAAGAATCAACATAGAATTGAGATTAGGTTCCACTTAAATTTTATCTTTATTTCCTTTTTTCTTTTTTTACATTTTTCTACATATAATTACTACTTGCAATGGCAATTTTATTTAGATCAAATGAATTTTTAATTCATAAAAAAATGAATACTTAATGTATCCATATCAAATGTCTAATTAACTTGTATAATTTTTCTAAATTTTTTTATAAGTACTATTTTTAATTTTTTTATTAGCCTTTGTATGTTATGTAGCTGCATACTTCCATTACCTAATAAACTAGTTTTTATGTGCACGCGATGCGTGCTTAAACCTACGAAAATCGCAATTAATGAAAAATGATTATATAATATTTATTTAAATAAAATGATTAAGAAATAGTATTTGCTATTATTATTTCTTTCGAAATAGCTTATAAACAATATAATTTATTTTAATTGTAATTATTTTGTAAATAATTTTGACTTGAATTCAAAATATATTCTCGTATGTTTCAATTCAATTTGTATAATAATGTTGATATATTTGAATTTAGTCACGTCATAAATGTATTGTCAATTTTTAATAGAACAATGAAGTTAATAGAATAGAAAATGAGTACTTTAACACATTAATTTATAACTTTTTTTAGTTAGGGGTATTATAGTCTTTTAGGCACATGATTTCATTAAGGGTATTAACYTATTTTAAGAGGGGGGACACCATCTTCCTCCCCCCTTGGCTTATATAATAGAGATGAATATTATTCCCCACATATTATGTCCTTATTTAAACCTACAAACCTAATATAGCTATAAAATATATTAAAAATGTGTGTGGAGAAACTTGGATGCGCCAAGTAAGTCATACACACAAGCATCGACATTCGCTAGAGTTGTGCCACGTATGCTTGATGCTTTGTAGTTTTARGCTCGCTTCAACTAATTTCTGTTAAAAAATATTTTACAATAATAAGTTTCGAACCTAACGAACACTTAACGCTCAAACAAACACATACTTATTATTGTTTTAAATAGCACTGCTTTTAAGTACGGAGTATATTGTTTAGTTATTACAGCTTTGCTTTGTATCAATACCCAACATTAATTTTCCTGTTTTAATGAATAATAATAAGAATTATGATAAATTGTTATTTTTTTGGCACGAATAAGAGGCACAATGTTATTATATAACAATAAATTTTTGTACTCCATTCGATTTTTAATGTTCTGTACTGTGCAATTTACTCATTTGGAAGATTTCAAATATTTTGTGCAATGTGCTTTATTTATTCCATTTTGGGATACACTGTATCCTACTTTTTAACCACACATTCCCTTACTTACCCCACTTTTCCATACTTTCCCCCTATAACACACACTCTCGATCTCCTACTTTTTAACCCCACTCATATTATAGTACATTATTCCTAGTTTTCTGCCAAATAGTAAATGTACATAACATTAGAAATCAGAGGGAGTATCTTATAATTAATTTTTAAATTAGGAAAATGATACACGTGCACGCAGCCCTAAGGGCTGCATATAAGCATTAAAATCTTGCTTAAAATGGTAAGTTTTATAGATTTATGTTAAAATTGCACAAAATTTGATGTCATAAATGTTTACATTTTTGAAAACCTTCCTTTTTTGACTTCTTATATGCAACCCTAAGGGTTGTATATATCATAATCCTTTAAAATAAATAACACATACACAATTTTCCTTCTAAAAAATAAGAATGTACAATTTTCCTTCTAAAAAATAAGAATGTACGGATTATATTTTTTTCCCATCTTAAAAATCATGAGGTACTTAACCAATTGATTAATGGTGCATTGGTTATTGAGACTGCACTTGGTGATTGAACATCCGGATCATAATACTAGTTTGTTTTTATTTTTAGGTACTCTCGCCTTTATGTAGGCTAGGAAGGCAAAAATTGACCTCACATGAATAACTCGACTTGAAAAAAGCGAGTAAGGTTTGAGATTTTTGACACGAAAAGTAACATGGGTTGACACAAATATGACCTGAAATTGAATAATGTGTCATATATAGGTTAAAATTTTTGACACGAAACATAAAATTACAAAATTAAAAATATTACTTGGGCTAAAAACTAATGCCAATATATAATAAAATAGAAGAAAAAATAAGAAAAAACTAATGTAACATGAACACGACATGAAAGTGGGTTATGCTTGAAATTTTCGACAAGAAAAATTAAATGAGTTGACACGAATACGAATTAAAATTAAATGGGTAAGATTAGGGTAAAAATTTTTGACACGAACACGACACGGCCCATGTACGAGTGCTACTTTTATGCTATGCGTATGATAAATATGGAATATTGAGGTATAATTATTTAATAAGTATAATAGTATATGAGCGCGTGCCAAAAAAGTAACGGTATATATTGTAAGAAGAAAAATACTCCGCAAAAGGCGTAGGACATAACATACCCGCAAAAGGCGAAAGGCTAGTTTCCTTGAAATAATAATGATGGCGGGCATGAATATGCCTAAAAACAGGTTTAACTTCATGCATAAAACGATGGATCCAATACGTCCAGATTTCGTTGATGACAACATATACAACCGTACAAACGATATAGGTCCCTACCCCAACGTCACTTATTCGACTGTAACATCTTGTCCATCCTCTCTCTGCTAAGTACTCCGTCACCGTAAGAAACAAGGCTCCTGATGGTAATAATTCCATCGATTCCTTTATCTGCCTTATCATTTCTTTTTTTGTAGCCACATTTTCTGTCAAAATACACCAATCACAAATATTCAATATTAATATCATAGTTTAGATTATATGATATTATTTAAAGTTTATATTTTTAAGACTCATATATACTTCATCCATTTCTTAAAACACTCTTCACTTTGCAAAATTGATATTCCGAACATGTTTTTCATATAGTGATGTGGTGTGTAGGAGACCAAAAACAGTGATAAAAAAATCCTAGCAGGTGTTCCTATTAAATATTTTAATATAAAAATGTGTAAAAAAATGATTATTTTAATTATTGTCTCTACATAAAAGATAGAAAAAAATGTATTTTAATTACGATCCCATTTTCAGAAAAAAAAATATATATATAAATTAAAGTGATAATTTATTATTGAACTTTCGAAATAGAAAATGAAGCATTTTTGGAGAAACGAACCAAGTATAGAATTTGTATTTAGGTTCTCATATGCAACCTTGAAACACTAGTGTTACATARAGCCTTATTTTTTTATATACAATTATGAAAATTTAACGGTTTTATGGGAAGTGGTTATAAAAATCTTTTTGCAATGAGAAACCTAAAACATTCTTAGGAAATACTAAATAATGTTTTTTGTATCAATGGAAACGAAAATTTTCATTGATATTTTTGTACTGTTACCCAAGGTTCCCCTGAGTAAATAAATTCCGTTAGTTTGTAGGCATTGAAAATTTGTAGAAAGTTCTTATTTTACATTTTTCAACGAAACAACAACAAAAAACAATTCAAATTTTAGGAATTTTAACTTCCAATGACAAATAATACTTAGTTTAACAAGTAATTTATTTTGACCAACAAACATTTTCTTATGAAGGGGACTAACAAACAACTTTAAAGCACAAACCTTTTTTTTGTGAAGGTATTTAAAGCATATACCTTAATTGTTTTTATTTACGGTTTTCATATATCGTAATTTATACTATTATAAATTACGATATAGGAATTTACGTGTTAACACTAGATGGGAGCTAATACGTTTAGATGCAATTTTTTTGGATAAAACAAATGTTAAATATTAATATATTATGATTGTGTATAGTAAGGAAAATTGGAGACAAAAATATAACAAATAAAATATATGCCTTGAGGAGACGAAGAGTAGATTTTCCAATAATTGAGGCGAAGGAGAAGCGTGGATATGGCGTAGACAAAGACAGCGGAAATACAATTCCGGAGCCACGATTGAAAGAAGTGAGGCAGCACATCGCACACAAATTGAGGGAGCACAATATGGTTATACAATGTTGACTCCTCRAACAAAACCTTTGTGTACTGATTACTACCCATATCTTTAAATTAATTTGGGAGAAATGGGTGAGGAGATTTCTAAGGGAGTTCGATAGAGAATGTGGTGTCTTACATTTCAATCCTAGTAGTTATATATATATATATATATATATATATATATATGAATGAAAATTGGTAAGCATGCATAATTCTTACGGCCGTTTGGTTATTACTTATTAGTTCTCGCTTGGTATATGGGTAATATATTAATGGAGTAATAAAAGTCAAATTTAACAAAAATTTAGAAGAATTGGAAAGATAACATGTGAGTTAAGATAATGATAGATGAATAATTACAATTTTTTGTGCCTAAAAAAGGGAGAATTGGAGTAATTATTACCCCAATATGAGAATAACTATTACCCTAGTGTGAAGGAGGGTAATTATCTAACCTCAAATGATGGTAATATTTCCCCCTTTTTTCTCCCACCACCACCACCAATCTATCGCTTTATTTTTACTTCCAAACACCTTTATTTTTTCAAGTTTGATTTTTATTACCCCTTAATACATTACTCTCATAACAAGCGACGTCTTATTGGTAATATAGTGTCAAAATAGAAATAAATTTGTGTACAAAAGCATGACATGAAAAAAAATCTAATTTGTTTCTAAAATTTCCAATTCATCATCTACTATATACTAAAGTTGGCTCAAAAACCCTTAGGTCTCAGCTTTAGATTTTTTGCAGTGTTTTTTTTTTAAATAAATAATAATAATAATAATAATAATAATAATAATTATAGTAATATCAAATGATAAAATAAATAGATTTGAGTAGAAGTATTAAGAATAACATAACAAATGTCACCAATCTTAAATTAAAATTTAATTGAAGATGTTTATTTATTATCCTTATTCAAATTACTTAATTATGTAAAAAAAATAACCAACTATCTTAATTTTGAATTTCGACAAATATTTATCATTCTTATCCAAATTTTTAAATTGTATAAAAAATGTCATTTATTTTTCATTAAATTTTTAATCCAATTTAGTTACAATCTAATTTATTCACTAATTATCTAACATTATCTAATATTTTATAAGATTTTTAAAATTCAAGCATCAATCATACACATTTTTTTGATGGGACTCAATACGAAAAATTATAATAATATTATAAATTATGCATTTGCACAGGATCAAAGTAGTTATCATCCAATACTTCTTCCCCAAGTGGTAATTAGTAATAATGAAAGTTCTTAAAAAAAATTGTGTTCATCAAGAGGAAAACACAATTTTGGGATAAGATTGTGCCCCATGGTGCAAAATTAATGAGCAACTTCTTCTGTATAAGGATTTCAAAAGTTATTTTCTGTTTAAATTACACTTGATTAAAATTTATTCTCATTCTCACTGTTTGAKCCAAATAACTAAACAATTTGATAGAGTTATAATTAAGAAGTTCAAAGTGGTAATATTTGATGAAAGTAGCATTGATTACATCAATTTACAACTCACATGTTTTAAACAAGTTGATACTTGATAGACTTATCAAAAATTTGTTGTACTTTATATAAATAAACTTTTGTAACAATGAAATGTTTGTGCTTAGAGATGGCATTCGATCAAGGTTGGGTTGAATTCGCCCACACCCATATCAATTTATTTTCTTGAGATACATACCCAACCCAGATCAGTTGGGTCTAAAATTTTAGGACACAAACCCAAATCTTGTGGGCTTAACGGGTTCTTATAGGGTCCTAAATGAATTCTTTTAATTTTATATTAAGTAATTTGAACATTTAAATTCAGTTAAATGTTTTGCTCTGTTTTATATGTTAACTAGATAAGCCCTGAGCAAATGTTCGGTTTGTAAATGAATTATGAATTATTTGTATATAAATCGAAACTTTGATCTATTTAAAATGTAAATAATATCTAAAAAATAGGTTTTGTAATTTTTTAAATAGTTATATGTTTTGATTGTGATTATTCTTTTTTTTTTTATAGTTATGTATCAATTACTAAATGTTTATACTTTATTTTATTTTCAATGCTCATTTATTAATGTATATTCATTAATTATTTTTTACAATTTTTTATACAATCGTTAATTAAAGGGTGATTGGGAGYGAAATTTGGGAGGGGAAAATGGAAAGGTGAGGATTGCTTTAATAATATTATTATATAGATACGAGTGAAAACTACCGCTTAAGAAAAATATTTCATAAAATTTTAACATATTACAAACTATTACATATTACGAGTGTTAATTAAAATAATAAACTCACAACTTGTAAGTTCACACTAGAGCTGTCAGTATGGTTAGAATTTATAGAAACTAAAATGTTAATTAAAATATGACTGGAAACTGAATTGATTCAAACTGAAAACTGAAAATCAACTGTCAAGACTTAACTGGAACTTAACTAAACAAACTGAAACTGAACTACAACTGAACCGAAACAAATGTAAACTGAAACTAATTTCTTAAAACTGAAAAGGTTGATCAAATAATTGAATTGATGATACTCAACTGAACTTAAACTTAACTGAATTGGAATTGAACTTGAACTGAATCTTAACRAATAACCAAAACTATTTCTTTTAAATTACTAGCCCTTAATTTGTAATAATGCATCAACCAATTATACATTTAATATTTACATAGTCTTACGTATAATTGACATAAACTTACTTAATATTTACATATACTTACCTAAATTGACATAGACTTACTTAATATTTACATAGACTTACCTAGATTGACATATTTACATAGTATTTACATAGACTTACGTATAATTGACATATAAACTTACTTAATATTTATATAGACTTACCTAAATGAACATATATACTTACATAGTATTTACATAGACGTATCTAGATTGACGTAGTTTAGATCTGATTTTGTTGCCCCACAAGAATTTTTCGACCCACATATTTTAKTCTATATTTAGTTTTCCGTTATTTTATTACAAATTTGTGTTATAGATCACCTTTTATCCCATGTATGTTATTGACAAATAGTTACTCATACCGAAACCGATAAACTTTATATATAACTAATATGTATTTTTGCTTTCAACCAAAATTAATCGTTAAAAAACGAAAACAAAAATAAATTATCAAAGTCGTCAAACTGCTATGGTTCAAACTGAACTAAATTGAAATTGAAATGAACCGATTAAGTTCAAACAGAAATGAACAAATTTAGTTCAAACTGAAATAAATGGAAACTGAACTTATTTGAAACTGAAATTTAAAAAAAATTGGACTAACCTGAACTGAAATAATTGTTAACTGAACTGCACTGTTTACAAATTAAAKAGAAATCAAATGAATTGAATTATAATTGAACTGCTATGGTTTAACCAAGACTGATTGAACTAACTGAACTGACAGCTCTAGTTCACACAATACAATAACATCATGATGAATTCAACTAACAGTACAACGTAAAAATTAATAAGAGTACTAGATAATATACCGAGTAACTAACACTCGGGTGCTAGGTGGAGTAAGTATAAAACAATTACGGATGTGGGATAAGTGGTCAATCACCAGGGTCGGGGCTGAGATTTTGGAGGCCCTGTACAAATTTTTATTACAAGGCCCTTGAATCTAAAATATATTTTTTTATTAAAAAAAAAAAAAATTATTAATTATATATACTTTTTTGGTAGTATTAGTATTACTAACTCATATTTCAATGATTTATTCGAATAAATCTTCAATTTATAGATGAAATTGAAGATTAAACCATTGAATTGAAATTTGTTCAACATTCTTTGGCTTGCTATTGGAAATTATAATTGGAAGAGTAACGGAAAAAAAAAGAAAGATTAAGATTGGAAAAGGGAAGAAGAATTAATGGGGCTTTTTTAGATCTAAGAAACATACTGGGTGAAACATACATAACTGGCAAAAGAGAACTTAAGGAGAAACGTGCTGAATGTGAAGTTGCTATTGCCAGTTGTGATTTCCTTGAAAAAGTTTGCCATGAATTAAAAATATCAAGTGCAGGCTTGAGGTAGAATTGGACAAGTGCAGGTGGAACTTGAAAAGACTAGATCTTCTAAACCAACACATCCAGTTGATGGTGAAGAGATGCTAACGATTACACTCAGTGGCTTCCACGCTAGAGGTATAAAAGCTGTAGAGGTCTCGTTGATTTTGAAAGCTAGAGGTAGCACTGTAGCAGGACTTCCTTGTTGAAGCTTTTGAATAATGGCTAGCAACTTAAAAGTCTTTACAAAGAGAATGCTTTACTCAAAGCTGCACAATATACTGTTCACCCGGCATGTACCAGCGAAGAAATCAGTGATTGATAGATGAATATGATGGTAAGATATGTGATCTACATGCTGAGATCTATGAATTGAAAAAAGGAAGCAACAGTGGTTACTGACATGTCTATGGATAATATGATCTTAATCTCAATTTGCAACTTGAATTTTAAAAAGTGACATTGTTTTATTAAGAAAAGAATGAGTTGTTAACTGAGAATCTTAAAGCAAGAGAGAAGGAATTACATGAGAGTCATAGACATGTGAGTAACTACTGATAGCACAGGAAAACATTAAGCAAGTTGACATCAATCAAGGTACCAGGGGAGAGTCGGTCTTGGTTATAACAGACAAGGAACCAGGACTAACTGGTCCCAGGAAACCACATGGATTAGAGAATTCCAAAGAGGTAAGTATGTTATGTCAAAGGACATGCATGTTTGTTATCATTGTGGTATGAATGGACATAAGAGTTCTGATGTCCTGCTATAGGAGACATAGTGTGAATAAGAACATAGACATGTGAAGTTGGTCTAGAGAAGAAAAGACAACTAGATGCAAATGATGTGAAAAAGGGATCCAAGAGAGTTTGGGTTCCTAAATCTAATGTTTGATTTGTTCTTGCAGGCTAAAGTGAAGAGAAGTACTTATTTGGACAGTAGATGCTCAAGACATATGTCCGGAGATAAAGAGCAATTTCTCTCTAGTAGCCTTTGATGGAGGAAGTGTCCACTTTGGAGATAACAAAAGGGAACCATCACTGGTTTAGGTAAGGTAGGTAAGACGCTTTCAAATGAAATTGATGATGTATATTATGTTGAAGGCTTGCAACATAATCTTTTGAGCATTTCACAACTATGTGAAAAGGTATATAGAATTGAGTTTCAGCCAACCTATGTCATATAGTTAACTCACAAACAGGTGAACTTATGTGTGAGGGAACCAGGAGACATGAATTTTATATTACATTCCTGGATCAAATTCCTCAGATAAGTTTGTCTGTTTGAGAGCTATTTCAGATGATAACCAATGGATTTGGCAATGGATTTGGATAAGAGATTTGGACATGCAAGCTTGAAATTATGAATAAACTTAAATCTCAAGACTTTTTGTGCAGAGTGTGTCAAGGGAAACAGGTCAAAATCTTTTTAAGCCTAAACTGTTTTGAGTACCAAGCAAGCCCTTCGAACCTTTTACACATTGATTTGATGTGGTCCCATGAGAGTTCAAAGTCGAAGAGGTCATAATATTTTTTGTGTTATTGTTGATGATTATTCCAGGTAACTTGGTCAATATGCTCACTCAAAGAATGAAACATTTGATGAGTGGGTTACTTTGGTGAAACAGGTGGAGAACCAACCTTTCCTACAAGCTAGTCTCGATAAGATCAGACCATGGTACTGACTTTAAGAATGCTGACTTTATGGTTATTGCAAGGGAACATGGTATAAGTCACAGAACTTCTTAGCCCTAGAACACTCAACAAAATGGTTATGTTGAAAGAAAGAATAGAACTCTGAGGAGATGGCCAGAACAATGCTTATTGAGAGTGGTCTCCTAAGAGTTTCTGGGGTGAAGCTGTTGACACTGTGCTGCTACATACTAAATAGAGGCCTCATAAGACCTAAGTTAAAGAAAACTCCTTATGAACTCCTTAAGGGTAGAAAACCTCAATATTGCATACTTTCGTGTCTTTGGATGCAAATGCTATGTACATAATAATGGGAAAAATCAACTTGATAAATTTGATCCTGGAGGTGATGAGGGAATTTTTCTTGGATATTTCTGCTCAAAGTAAGGCATATAGAGTTTTAACAAGAGACTTTATGTGTTGAGGAGAGGTCCATGTTGTTTTGATGAGTTTAACATGTCTTCTGAGATTGCACAGGTTGAACTCTGATGAGGTTATTGGAGCGCATGGAGTTCATTGGGAACATGTTGCTGGTTCTCCAAATGAAGAGCAAGAATAATCTAGGCTCACCACCGGTCCACCAAATGATGGTGGAGAGCCTAGGGAGGAAGAGGAAAACAATGAGAATCAGACAGGGAACCAGGATGTGATGGTTCCCCCAAATGATATGCAGTGTAAGAAGTTAAGGGGGAAATGAGATCAGAACTGATAACAATAAATAGCCCTGAGCTTGTTGAGGTAAGAGAGGTAAGGAAAACAACACGATTATGAATCCTTCTGGTTCCTCTGAAGTGGAAGACATTCATGATCCTGCTGGTTCGCAAAAAATCAGAAAGCACAAAATGATATTACTACAAAAAGTTTTAAGTATATATTCTTCTCATCCCCCTGATCAAATTATTAGTAACATTAATAAAGGGATTCAAACAAGAAGAAGTGTTTACCAAAACTTTTGTGCTTTCTATTCGTTCCTGGTCTAGTATAGAGCCAACTGACTAAAAGTGGCCTAACTGATCCAAAGGAATGCAAGATGAGTTTGAATCATCCAAAGGAATGAAGTTGGCTCTTACAGAGACTAAGGGTCAGGATAAAATGTAAAATAAATGTGACCTAACAGAAAAGCTAGTTGTGTAAGGTTCAATCAACAAGAAGAGATAGTTATGATGAAACTTTTGCACATGTGCTAGATAGAGTATTAGAATATGATTGCTTATGCTGCTCACATGAAATATGAAGTTCTTTCGATGGATGTGAAGACTGCTTCTTGAATGGATATATGAAAGAAGAGGTATGTTGAGCAG
>SNQN01002809.1:14397-40351 GCA_008642245.1 Bassia scoparia | reverse complement strand
TAGGATGGCTGCTGCGAGGATACTACTTTCAGATAGCGAGAAGCTTAATCGACAGGCAGAAATCGTGAAATTTGATAATGTAAAGATAATCAAAGAGAGTGGTAAAAGAGGAGACATAACTAGACAAATATAAACCTGATTAACTTAAATGAAACGCGAGGCTTTGCCAGAGTTAAAATTGAGGAAACGCCCAACATCACGTGCCCGTTAGAAAACGATATAATTTAGTTACGAAAAAAACTGCGTATACCTTAAATAACATATATTCATTATATACTAGTTAGACCTCACTTGCTCTTTACAGTGTGATTTTTAAGTTTTCTATAGCCTGCAAAAAACAATGGAAATTTCTAATGCAACCATTTTTTTTCAAACAATGCCATATGGGAATGACAAAAATCATCAACGAAAATTCTTTCATCTAAATTTATAATGATTATCCCAGTCTAGTGTATTTTGATTTAAATTTCTCGTCGAGAAGCAGTATAAATATATATGTTTTAACGGGAAGTGAAGTAAACTTAAGAAATTTACTCTATAATTTTATGTTATTTGATACTAACAAACTGGTTACCTTGTAATCTGTCACATTTTGGAATTTACAGATTTACAACACCACAACTCCAAGTTCCTTTGACGTGCTCCCGCTTATATCTCAAACTTGCTTTTTGCTTTTGCTTAAACGATCAGAAAAAAATCCTTTCAATCTATCCGTGGAAAGGGATCATGACTTGCATTGTTAAAACTTCCTCTATGGTGGTGCCAATTATATCATTAGCCATCTTTCACATTCTACAGACGAGTATCCTTCATTTTGATCCTGAGTTTACAAAAAGTAACTTTATAAATTTTCAATTATTGATGTCATGATAATCAAACGGTGGCATATAGAAAACGTCTAATATCTCGGCATTATCTCCATAACATAGTAAATGCGAAGCAACATGGCTTAAGGATGATGACAGAAAGTTTTCAGTTTATTCACCTTTGGTAATGCCCAGTTTCTCTAATTTGTGATAGCCATCATCTTATATCAAAATTACAGTTCTTGCCTTAAACTGCTCCAAGATGTAACTCGTCACATTTTCTGGCAGGTTCTGTTGCATCATTTACAGAGTCAGTTGGCGTGTTCACCAATGTTATCGCGTATCTCATACGAATGATATGCTCCTCTTGTTGTTATAGATTATATGAACTAAAAAATAAGAAAAAGGAGGAAGCACTCAGTCATGGAGGTTATTGTTACTGCGCGAGTGAAGCTGTCCGTATTTCATCATCACAAAGAAGGCAACAATGACCTGCTTTAACCTGTACTTGCAGCAGCAGGCCTTAAACTTAATGTAAAAAGAATACTGTCAAATTTTTCAGCATTGTAGAAAAGCATGGAACCACGAGGAAAAGCTTTTAATCATTTTGAAGAAAATTGTTCACTTCAAATGAAGTCATAAGTCACAGAACATAAAAATTCAAGGAGCTTATTTGGCAACCCAGCTATCCAGGCATTGTCGCTGATACAAGAGAAAAATTTTGACAACAGAAAGCAATTAGTAATGTGGAAACTATATCCCACAAACTACTTCTTGCAGAATCACATTCATTACATAAGTGGAAGTAGAGTGCCCCTCCCCACTATCCAGTTGTTTATCATACATGCACTTCGTGATTAGACTCTGATGTGTTTAAATTGCTCTGAAACCTGAAATAATTAGTACCAAATGAAACAAAACGAAGAATATTCTTTTCTAGGTACAAGAATTAAAACAGGTTTTTATTGCCAAACATAAATAAGTCACTAGGGTTTATGGATTTAAGTTTTGCATTTAACTCAGGGAATTAAACATCTACCCAAAACTATATCTTAGCGCAATAACCAACAACGCAGAGCCGACAGTTGCCAAACTTTTATATCAGCTTTAGCCTTGCATAGTTGAGTTATAACTGGTCACTGATGATTATACGCACATTTGTTTTATAAGAATCTGTCAAGCATACAAGTGCCATGGTAGCCCAATCTGATTATAAACACTTATTTTTGAATAGTATTTATTAGATAAATCTAGCAACAACGTATCACATTTAACAAGATCTGACTCAAACTAGTTGCTAGGACGGTAGAGCATTGACATAAAAAAATAGTTTGGCTCTTTTTTTGTTAAGTGCAGTGGTGTTTACCAGTCCAATGGGCTGCCGAAACAAGCATAACTTACCCAGTCAAGTGAGTCAATCCTGGATTTTTCTTTTTCAAGGCTTACAAAGAAATTAAAAATTGTCAAAGGCGAGCAAAAGAATGCGATGCTGTATAATTCATGGCAGAAAATGAAGAGAGACGAGATATATACAAGAACTATTGCCAAATCAGCCATTTGGTACGTTTTTAAAGTGCCTTTCACATGAAGTTGCTCGCGATCACCTCAATCGGACATTACTCTGCACGATTTCGATATTGTAAGAAGTTAAAATGACATCTCTGCTAAATTGTTTAACGATCTGCTAAGTTTTCAATCGAACAATTATTAGGGAAATTCTAATGGTGAAATGGTAATTGACGAGTTTTTAGCGGAATCTTAGTGTAATGAGAAGCTTATTTTAATACCAATATCTTACGAGTACTTATTTCATCCCAACCGTGACTACCAAGGAGGTTTTGCATTAAGTTAGGTGTTAAATTTTAGAAATTTTTGGTCAAAACTATTTACGTAAGTTTTCGGGGTATTTTGTCTCTTTTATGTGTAAAATTGAGGTAAGAATTTCGAAAATTTTTCCTACATTTTTACACACTATTAATGAAAAAATCCCCTGTATAATCATAGGTTGGAATGAAATTAAACTCTAATTACATTTGGATTTTTAAAAAAAATAAAAATAAAAAACTTAGTCATTACCATTGGCATTCCGCCAACTTTCACCATTACGATTGGAGATTTTCCCTAAATTATTATCAAAGAATTTTATGAATATGCAAATATTTATAGGAGTTCCCCATGTTAGCCTCAGTATAGAGAGATACTTACATAATATTAATCATCCACGTAGGGTAAGTAACTAATGGACAGATAGGCTGGAAGAAGGTTCTTAAAGAAATACAAGCAAAATTGCGCTACTCCAGCATTTCAGTTGAATGAATTTGCTCTTTATTACTTGAAGGGCAAACTATGGCTTTATGAAAACTAAATTTGAATCAAGTAGGCAATTTTGTGTTGCATTTAATTTGAAAAAAAATGAAGTGGAACCAAGTTGGTGTCATATAAATACTTTTGGATTTTTCCTGCAAAATGGACTTATATATTTTGCTTTATTTAGGCATTTCAGGAAAATTTCTCTTGGAGCAGAAAAAATTTTTTCTGTAAAGTGTTTGAACAAGGACTTTAAACAAACACAAATCAACCACCTCATAAATTAGCCGGCATCTTTATAATGAAGTTACACCGTATACATTCAGAATATAGAGAAAATACCTGTAGTAATGATAAAATCTTCTAGGTTGGCTCTTGGATTGTTGTTTTTGCTTATCAGGTTTGGACTATGAGCAAAAGCCAGAAGTCTAGAAATACCACATAACAGAAATGTGCAATACATAGTTATATATGGAGTATTAGCTATCAAGTATCAACTACAGCAATAACAACACAAAAGAGCAACATATAACCCATCAGAGATATCCAAGCAGATTATATCAGCAAATAATCGATCTTATCAAATATACATTTCACATCTAGCAATTCGAAACAATCGTTGCTTTAGATATCTGTCGTTCACAGATTTAAAAGTAGCATAAGCTATAGCGTACTTTTTTAGAAGTGTCACACTTTTTAAATTTTTCGTCATGCAAAGATGTCACAACTAAGAAAAACGGAAGTAGTAAGCAGTGAGGATAGACTTAGGTGGTTAGACGGCTTGAATCACTTGAATCTGATTTCCACACATGGTGGCTCTTAAACACCAAAATACCAAAACGCAGTTTAATTTTTTGTAAGTTGCAACTTGCAACCTCTTTTGTAAGAGATGAGAGAGAGAGCTATGACTCTAAAAGAGTGGCTTTCTTATCTCTTATGTTATAAGCTTCAGTTAGCTATGATAAGATAAAATCATTTTTTTATTTTTAAAAAAAAATTCCAAAAGCTACTACAGAAGAAGTAAATTACTGAATTTTTTTTTTTTAATCTGAGATTCGCATTTCTGAATGCGAATCACTTTCACATAAGTCATGCCTCACCTCTCCCCCTTCTCTCCTCCTCCTTCTTCATATCTCCCGTTTATAAGTGGTTTGCTCTTGACATTCAATTTTTGTAATCTTTTTTTCTCATAGAAAGCGACATCTTCAACTTGCTCAAAAACCAGAAACAGATGTTGTTGCCGTTGGTAGCAATCAAGTTGTAATGAAAAAAAGAAGAAGAGGTGTAGATGGTGGATTTCAATCCTTTCAAGTTTTACAATATATCATTTATTTTATTATTATTTTAACAATTTGTAAGCTAATCATATGTTGTGGACAAAAACATTTATATTACATTATATAGATAGGATGTTCTCCCTCGTACAATAAATGAACAAGTTTACTTCATAACTCAATGCAAATAACTTAAGTGTTATGTTGATTAGATTGAGTGCTACCCATTATATTAGATTAAAAATACAAATTTTTAAGTAGAAGATTAAAGTAAAAACAAATTAATGAACATTAGTCATGGTCCTGAAAAACATAATGGTAATCTTTTGATTTCAATGTATTTCATTAACTATAGAAGTTGTTTAGTAAGTTTTTTGCTACAAAAGTTATAAACATGTAAATTTTACTTCGGGAATAATATTTTAATTATAATCTCGTTTTGTAGACTTAAGTCCAATATTATTCACATTCGATTCCACTCCTATGTTAATTGCTGATGCCTTGTGCAAAAAAAATAGTTCATTACATATAATAAATGTAATTCATCTGTCACAATATGCACATTGTAGTACTAGCTTACTCCTGAAAATAAAAGTAGTTGGGTATTAGCTTTGGAAATCAAATAATGAATATTGAAAAGGCAACATAAACTTAAATGGAATTTTCCATGTTAATGAGAAAGTTGCAGCAGTTTTGTTACAATATAGATGTTAATACTAGATATGCTAGTACCTTAGCATCTGTAGGAAAGCGTACTTAGCGCCATCAATCAGTCTTTGCTTATCCATATATCATTTAAATAAGATGTCTGAGCTTAGTGTCGTATTCCTAATCAATTGATAAAATATTGAAGATACAAAATTAAAGCTGTGGAAAAAGTAATTAAAGGAGGTATACATAATAATTGAGTGTTCTAATTTTTTTATGTTATTTTTATTTTTGACGAAAAAGCAAGCCAAAAAACTATTAATTTAGGCAAAGCATAAACAAAGTAGATGGCACTTCTATCAAGACTCTTCAATCCAAAACGTTATGAAAGCAGCTTTAGCTTTATGTCAATTTCTAATCTTGGCATACAGAGTTTATATGAAAAAATTATTTTTAAAAGTAAGACAAGTAATGAAGTATCACTGGTTCTAGTGGTGTGGGGTTTTGTTCTATTTTAATGTATAAGTAAATAGATAGAATGATCGATCAATTATTTAGTTTTAGAATTGAAAAGATTTTAAATAGGGCATACATTAGTTCAGTTACAGGAATCTCAAAGGATTCTCTTTCTTGTTTTCTACCAAAAGAAACATAAAATTTCGAAGGGAAAGACAAGAGAATGGATCGATTTCACGAATTGCAGACCTCTGTCTGACTACTCTTGGCATCCATAAAATATTGCCAATGCTTTAGTAATGTCATTGTCTTTGATGAGTAGTGATGATAAGGGTATTTTGATTTCATTGAGAAATTTCCCAGCTTTGATTCAGAGTGCTTCGAACCAAATGAAACTTGTATTGAATGTGATAACACATTGTGAGAAGCTTTCGAACCTAATCTCACAAACGTTGTGTGCAAAGAAAAATCTGAATGCATGAATAGAGTCAAGGAATTGACGTTTTCATCCCTTTTGTTGGGGATCTTTGAAATGCATGTTGTAGGGATGTGGCCTCCATTGAGTAGGCGCGATCTATGAAGTAATGGGAAAAAAAATCTGGGAAAAAGAAATGGTGCGCCTTTAGGGGGCAACAGCCTCCTTGCCATATTAAGCGCTTACCCTAATTGCTAACGCTTAGCGCCTAGCGCTCCTTTCAAGCAGTGGATATTGTGCTGGCGATATCTCTTTCTTGGATATTGTGCAGTTGTCTTGGAGTCCCTAAATGGCATTGATATGTATAAGTGGTGAAGACAGTCGAAACCTGCTTTAAGGGATCTTAATAGATCTTCTTACACGTGAATGTCTAAGGAAGCTATGTTCATGCTTTCTACCTGTACAAGCTCTTCATCATGACTCAAATTTATTTCTTATTCAAACAAGAGAAGGATAGTATTGAGGTAAAATCTTGCAATTCCTTTCTTCTCAAAAGCAAGATTCAATGGCTTAATAGAAGAATAGTAATTTATTTTTATTTTTATTAAAAAAAAAAATCATCAAAGTATCAAGTTAAGGTTTACAGGGTTAAATTTGATATGATGAGAGACATCAAGCGAGAACTTCAGATCAAATTGCTCGAGCTTTTTATTGAGTATTATAAAGTGTACATTGTCTCTATAGTTCGTAAGGAAATTCACATTAGATGTGAGTGGAGAAGGGGTTGTGGTTAATAGTACAGATGAGGATGATTGTGTGGCCTTTTTCTAGAGGTTATCAAGTTGCATTTATTAGTATTCACTCAAGAACACGCACAAGACCTAATGGTTATAATTATAATTCTACTTTTTCAAAAATGTTGGCACATTATGGGAGATGATGTTGTTGCATTTGTCAAGATTATTTTTTTTTAACAATGGTCAAATTCTTAAGTCAATGCTACAACTTTCTCTGATCCCTAAATATTCAAATATTGAAAATGAAAGCTTCGAGTGAAAAGTGGAATAAGGGAGATTTTAAACGCGGGTAAAGGGAGACTGAAATGACTTGGTGGGAAGGAGTTAGAAAGAATCTGAAACAGATAGATTGCAAGGAGAATGAGAGTTCTAGATCGAGGGGGTGGAGAAGAAAATCTATGTGGATGTGACTTCCCGATAACCTTTTTTGGTTCATATTAGCCAACCATTTATTGAGTGATTAAGGTTTTGATGATTGATTGACAATATGAGTTGGGTCATGCATGGGCTTGAATGTTGACTTTGCTAATCTTAATGCCAGTTTATCTGGCTCTAAATTGAACTTGGAGCAAATTCAATGAATGTTTGTAAGGTAGTTTGTAAGGAATATATGATAAGTTTTATTGGCAGCAATGCGGTGCATAAAGTGATCTGAGTTCCTTAGACTTATTTATTTTGATTTAAAATTGAATTTAATTTGTATTTTGACACATATGCTTACTTAAATATATACTTTATACAATAATAGTCCTTTTGCATGTTTTAATGTTTGTTTTAATTTTGAAGTAATGTCCATTTGTTTATATTTGCATTAATTGCATTAATTTCATTCATTTGGTATTGTTGTTACTGGTGTTACACCGTTACCAAAATTTGTTTAAATATGATACATTGATCATTTTGACTTTTTTCTTATTTTACTTTTTAAAATTCTATTGACAGGGGATTATATGTAATATCATAGGGGGAACACCATTGCTCCCCCCCCAGCTTATAAATAGAGATATATGATACGAGGCAAGAAATAAGGTTGTTTGTGATTTCTGTGTGGATTGCCCCTACTAAGCTGTGTAAAGGCACTGCTTATGGAGCTAAGTTGAGGATCAAGTATGTTTCCTAAACAGTTAAGGATTAGGACATAGCTTGGTTGAATAACATGCTTGGATAGTGAAGTTGTGGCTTTTTCCTGTTAGGTTGTATGATTTTTGTTGTTGTTAAGACAACTTTTGTTTGTGTTTCTTGCAGGGTATATAGTTTTGATCGCTTTGATGAGCAAATGATTGCTTTCTTCATATAGTCTTCCTAGAAGGTGCGATGAGAAGAAGAATGGAAGCATTAGCATCTAGTATTTTCTAGTTTGTATATTGCTTCCTTGGCTTAATAAGTTCTTTCTTACTTTCTGATTTTATTTTTATTTTTACTTTTTTTTATAAAGTTTTTCTTTCTTAGAGCACCGCATGAATGAGGATTTCCCACCTATAGCTCTATTAGGAGGTCTGATGAACAGGTAAATACTTGAGATCTAATTGAGATGAGGTCTCAGGATTCTGTACTGCTTGCCTCGATCATGATGAAAGGAGAATCTTTACAGTTATTTAGATTTTCTTGCATAGGTCAGTGGTTCCAAATAAACTCTCTTTCCTATTTTAAAGCAAAAACAAACTCTCTCTCTTATTTCAAAAAGCAAATGTTGAATATATATGTGAGTTTTTTTTTGAGAATTAATAATATGGGTAGAAGTGAGAATATGTGCTGGGGTATGTTAAAGAGGAAATGATGAAATGAGGATCATTGTGAATGTGAGAAAATTAAGAGTGGAAAGAAAAGAGGTTGGAATAATGGAAATGAGGTGTCAAAAGGAGAAGACACTGAATCAAAATCACGATGCACCCCATGAATGCAGATGCTCTTATGTTGATATTGATTATGGGATAACACTCAACCACAAAGTGATATCGACCTTCTATAAAATTGTTTTATAAAAAGTTGTTCAGAAATACTTTTTAAAAGACACTTTTAAAAACAGCTACCTATAAAAAAATTGATTAAACTACTTTTATCATGTAAAAAATTTGGCAGTACTACAAATGACGAATAACATTAGATTTTCAGACATGGCCACTCTCTCTCAAATTTTTTATCATGCAAGGGTAAGTTTATCCCAAGACTTTAAGACTTTCTTCACGACTCTGCAATCTCAACCTTCCACTACTTTTTACTTTCCAGACTCACATCAGACTATTTTTACACTTTATTCAAGACTTCATCCAAAATTCTTTATTCTTTAAAATAATAAAATTGATAAAAAAAATAAGACACAATACAACTTGGGACAGGTGTCCAAGATCAAGACTCTCTCAAGTATCTAGTGGATTTAGGGGAATTATCTCTTAAGACTTGAGAGAGGTCTCATCTCAAGCCCAATAATCTTACCTAATCAAAGATAACAATATATAGCTTGTTACTCTCTTACCATGTGAATAATGTTAAGAGTGTTGCACGCTACGTGAATAAGCGCGTCTACTTTCCATCGAAAAAGTAAGCCAGTGGTTTGATCCAATCCAAACCCGCGCGAAAATTATAGTACTGCATCAATTAAACACCACATAATGAATTCTAAGAAAAGATTTCTTCTTGAGATGTTCCACTCACAATAAATATAAAAGAAAGAAAATACTCTAATTTGTTATAATGTTTAATTTCTATCTAAAAGACAGTAACTTGAGTTTAATATTCTTCACTTACCATTATCAGCAAATTCAGGGATTCTCATGATGATGCTTTGAAAAGACTCTTCAAAAGAGTTTTGTAACTGAATTCTACAATACCAACACATTACACACCAGTAAAGGGGTACATAAGCATCAGACAATATAACAAATAACAGATAAAAGAAATCAAATAAAATCAAGTGAATCCTGATCACAATTTATACAAATCGGAGATGGAGTGGAATCCTTATGGAGCAAAGGTGAATTATGATGAAACCAATAATTGCCAGAACTGCAGGCTGTTAGGCATGCCTCGATGCAATTAGGATAAAGGAAACTGATGATCTTGGAGAAAATCTATCATTAACACCACAGCATGAAATGATCAGGAGGTAGGTTATAGTAATGACATGATTTAAGAGCGAAGTAGGAGGAAGCACATTACGGCTCTAACCAAATTGGTACTGCAGTCGAGAAAGAGGGAAAACGAAGGTCAATTTCACTCATTAATGAACTGTAGTGGAATTTCAAACACCAAAACACTTTATAGACTTTCACTATCCTAGGCAATCTTCTACTTGACAGTAAATTGTTATAGAGTCTACAAGGTGAAGGGCAGAGGCGCAGAGCCTACTCTGAACATGGATAGGGTCAATACTTGGAAATGTTAGGGGTTTCAATGGATCCAAAAAGCAGAAGGAAGTGACACATTTCTTCTTAAGCGTGAATTGGTTTGGCATGGCATTCTTAGTAGAGGTATAAGGGGGAGAGAAAAATCAAGAATGAAACTTTCTATGATATAATATAACATGTTTCAAGGATGATTTCTTGCAACTTTCAGTTGATACTCTGTGCTCATGTCACTAATGCATCCATTTATTGAATGAGTTACTCACTTGCTCTGGACAGGTTTTTGAATTCACTTTTGAATGATATCTAAGGGGAAAGAGAAACTCCGGCAAGAAATCAAAGGTATTAGCACAAATATCAAAAGTATTGGACCCTAATAAGGGAACTTCAATTTCCCTTTGACATTATGAGATAGGATAGTTCAGATATTGATTGTATTAATGATTAAAGGAGAGTTTCAAGAGTGTGTTTGTGGATGGGAATATCACTGATATCTACAAGGTTTGAGGTCCATGTTGATCCTAGTGCCAACAGCAAGCAATTTTGGCACTGCATTAGTGGGCAACATGGCGTGAGGAGAACCAGAGGATGTGTGTTGGGCAAGATGGGTCTAGAATCGCGTTAACATCCCAAACACAGCTTCAATTTCTGACTGGTTTATGTGGAAGATAGATTCAGACTGATACAAGAATATGCAGATTTCAACAAGTGGATAAAGCAATAGTGGTGACGTTAAGAAAAAAGAATTACAGAGGTCCTTAGATTCATCACGGAGATAGGAAGATTCAAAAGATATTCACTAGTATTTGCTATTCCATCTCCTCATCACTCACATCATTTGAAATTACTCTTATCATCACATGAATGTAAAGGATGATAGGGAATATCAATAAAAGTATACAAAAGTACGAGATTGCAGTTACCATAATTCAAATTGTTTGATTGTATCTGTTAAACATAGGGTGATATATACATGACATCAAAAGCTAATGATCATTGCTCATCATAAAGTAGTAGCCCCATATTACCTACTGCATCATGTGGGTCAGAAATTTTCTTCAAGATTATTAATTTCTTCGGGTGGTAGAGTCTGCTGCTCCAGCTTTTGAGCTCCATAGTCAGGCTCGAAGAGGGCATATAAATGCTGCATCAGTCAAGCATACAACTTTTACAAAGTAATACAAGAATTCAATGAGAACCAAAAATTATTAAGATCAATCAAGGACTCCAGCTTACCCTCAAATCTTCAAACTATTAAGGCGTACCAAGCCCGAATGGTATACTCCACTCTCTTACAAAACTTTTTAACTCGCTTTGTCGTTCTATCTTCTGCAGAAATTACTACAACCATTAAGCCGAAATGAACCTATATAGATAAATCTGCAGCTAGAATACAGTGAAGAATGCACGTGTGTAAATAATGCTATCATCATAAACGTTAATCAGTCTAGTTGATTATGCATATAACTAATACGGCTGATTTCCCTCCATTTCATATACTCAGTAATACTTTTTAATTCACGAAACTTGATAAGAAAGCTAGCTTTATAAAACGGAGAAGCAAACAAATCCATTGAAACCATACTTCTACACAGAATGACAGACATAAAATAAAGGCCGCAAACTATAACTTGTATCATTTTCAATTGCAATGATGGTTTTTGTAGGAGATAATGGACACAAATCATCATGCTTTGACTTCAACTCTTCAAAAGTGCATCAATTCAAGTATAAAATCCAATTTGAGCGGTAAAACAAAAATTAAGGTGAACCAATTCAAATTAAGCAAAAATAACATAACCATTTGCAGAATTTCAATTCTATTAAAGTAGGATTACTGTTTTATTAAAATACAGTGAAGTAACAGTCATATCAATGATGAAAATTACCATGAGATTAGCCAAAGTCATAACAGCCTAGTCTTCAAAATAGGAATTACAGTTCACGCTCCAATGTATAACTTCATTCTTCTTCTTCTTCTGTCTTCTTCTTCTCTCTTCCATAGCATTAGCCATTGAAAGCAAATGAAAGTATTTCTTTGATTTTATAAAGAGGGGAAAACAAAAAAAATTGCACACAATAACACATGGTTGAAGAAAATGCTTATACAGTCCCAGCAGTCACACTCACCAGTGACAACTGCACTAATCCACTATCTTCATTGTACATCCTTTGTGGCAATACCTTATACCTTGAAGTTGAAATTAGTCTTGCCTACGGACAAATCTACGTTGTTTGAAGGTCGATTCACAGCAACGTCTGTTAGAGCGATGTGCAATGGGGTTTTGTTTTTGGTTTAAATGAAATTGGGGACACCCTTTTACCTATACTCATGGTTGTGGAGTATGAGGAGTACTCCAATCAGTTAACTCAACAGTTAGGGGGTTTGAACTAAACAGTTCAGTTGATTTTTCGCTTGTATCGTTAGTGCTGAATGTTTTAGTTATTACTTGTGAGGTTACAGTTTCAAACACCACGGTTTTTATTCAGTTCGTTCGATTCAGTTGCAGTTTGTTATTGGTCAACCCACTATGGTTGTTCAGTTCAAACGGTATTATGTTATTATCAATTTCAGTTAAAACAGTTTTTATCAGTTGAACATTGGTTGGAATTTAGATTCCTTACTTAAACCAAAAATGGTTTGATTAAAACGAGTTAATTTGTTGTTGATGCAAACCACTCATTGGTTTTGATCGATTCAAATAGACTATTGTGGTAACTTTTAATTTTCAATTTAACACTTAATATTTCGGATTGAATTCAATTCCGATACTTTAACCATATGATATTTAGTGATAAATTGGTGTCGTCTGCACCGTTTTTGACACTTTATTAATTTCAGTAAAGAACTACCTATAAAGTAGTCTACGTGAAATTCTATGTAAGTCTATGTCAATTAGTTAGTCTATGTAAATGGCATTGTATGTTTATGTCTATTATATGAAAGTATATTTCAATTTAGCTACCAATAATGAAAAACATATTATAACCTTGTATACTTGACACCTTTACCTAACATCGGGACTAGTTTTTGACTTACTACTCATCACATGTATTATATATTGCCTTAAATGTTAAATTATCAAAAGTCATAATCACTAAGCAACTCATATAAGTGGAGGGAAGTGCATTCCGGTTGATATAGATAAACTAAGCAACTCATATAAGTGCTCAATGAAACTCATCACTCGTGAGGGTGTCAAGTATCACACGTTGTGATTCCCGATTATGATAAATCACTAGCATTTGCCAGGCCACCAACCACATAAATTACTAATAAATTTTAATAAAAGTAAATAAACTACATATAAAGTAAAAGGTCTATTGTCAATTTAGTTTAAATCTATTTAAATGCAATTGTGAGTCATATATCTATGATATATATGTGGTATGTCAATTTATCTATAATATAATGAAAAACTATATTATATATCACAAAATGCTCCAATCTCATTGAATGAAAAAAGTCCAAAATGTGGGTAGTTAATGGCAAAAAATCCAATTTATTACTATCTAAAGTCTGTATTAAAATCTAATAGTATTTATTACATTTCACAAAAGATTGCAAAGTCATTCCATTTCACTGAAAGAGGTATCAACAGTACACCATCGGACTACAATTCTAAAACCAATTGAAGCTTAATTAATATTTAAGTTAGTATCGTAGCAAAATTACATCTCCTAATTGTCAAAGCTACAATTAAATCTAGTAGTAATAGTTGTAATGTATTTTAAAAGACTAAAAGTTATAATAATTACATACCAAAGAAGCGGCCGAAGTAAGCCTTCACTTAAACTTTTTCATTTGGTGTAACGATTAATATCTGTTAAAGTTAGCAATCTTGTTCTAAATAATTATAGTTTCTCATTTAATTTCAATTTAGCTTAAAACAATTTATAATTTTTCAGTTCAGTTCAGTTTAAATTGATTTATAGTTTTTCAGTTAATTTCAATTCAGTTATAGTTTAGTTTTCTTAAGATCAATTCATTTCAGTTTAGTTTCAATTTCAGTTTTAGTTCAGTTTAATGTAGTTCACGGTTTGATTGAATTGACTTTATTTCAATTTAAATTTTAATTGTGGGTCACTTCAATTCAGTTAGTTCAGTTCAGTTCAGTTCATCAACCAAATGTAGTAAAACCAACAATTTTTAACCAAAGTCACCGCTTTAGTTGTGGGTTGTTCCCCATATTTTGCCATTTTGGTGTAGAGGTGATCAAATAGGCTGGTTGGGCCGGGCTTGTATATAGAATATCTTGCCCAAACCCGCCCAAAAAGAACGGACTTTGCAGGCTAATGCGGGCTTTTGCGGACCGGGTTGGGCTTTTGAACTAAAAAATGGATATTTTGTTGCCAAAAGCCCTCACTTTTCGATCGGGTCGGGTCGACAAGCCGAGCTCATGTTGATCACCTCTATTATGGTGTGGTAGATTAAATGGTAACCTCCCCATTTCATAATAAATTCAGCCCAACCAATTAGAACAAAGCTTCTGACTTCTTTTTCAAATTATTGAACGTTATAAATTTTACCGTTGGAACATTGCTTGTCATACATTCAATTGATTTTTCTGATTGATCTATTACTCCAAAAATTCCAATTTTTTGACGAATATTTATATTTTTTTTTATTTTCTTCAATTTGGTTACCATATTGCTATAGTTTTTTACAGCTTTAAAAAACACAAATTTTGATTTTCTCATTCCTCTGTTATGTGCTTCTTCACATATCATCTTCTTCTAGATAAACATGGATAACAATAATCACAATAATCACTTTAATTTAGGAAATATTGAGAGCTCCATTGCAAATCTTCAAAATTCTAATAGCCCACAAAAACAATGTCAGAATACATCACAATTTGATACAAATTTGATAAACAACCCTCGAGTCTTTTCTATGTTCCAAGCTTTTGTCAATCAAAACCAACAACTTCTAAACCAATCTCCTAATACTCCAGGAGATGTGAGTAGTAGTAGAACACCGGGAGATGAGGCTTCCCCAATACAACAAATGATAAAGGTAAAGAGAAGGGGGCAAAGGAGCGATGGGTAAATGCTGAAGATGTTGCTCTTGTATCTGGTATTTTGAATTTTGGAGGAGATATAGAAGTAGGCACTGATGATCAATCAAAAGCAGTGTTGTGGAAGAAAATCAAAGAAATATATGATGGTGAAGCAAAAAAGAAGTCAAATATTATACATGAGAGGACTATGAGATCTCTGAAAAGTCGATGGGCTACAATTAATGAAGCTGTAACCTTGTGGGTGTCACAGAAAGGTGAGGCTGAGCGGATGCAAGCAAGTGGTGTGGACATAGACGACGTAGAAGCGAAAGCGAATTAGCTCTACAATCAACAAACCAAAGGTAGGAGTTTTGCTTTTCAGCATTGTTATAATGCATTGAAAGATCGTTCAACGAGATGGAAGCCAGGAAAAGAATCTACTAATATTAGTGAAGGAACAAAGCGATCAAGTGACGAAGGTGGAATGAAACGTCCTGATTGTGTGAAGAAATTTAAAGCAGGGAAGAAGATGAAGGGAATAGCCCTAAAGTTAGATGAGTTTAAATATCTCCGGTGTTTGATGATATTTATCAAGGCAAAGCTCCAGAGGTCACATACAAAGTAAACGAGAATACATACAATCAAGGTTATTACCTTACAGATGGAATATACCCTAAATGGGTTGTGTTCACCCCCGCTATTCGACTACCCCTCACACCCGAGGATTCTTTTTTCACGAGATGTTAATAAATTGGTTAGGAAAGACGTTGAACATGCTTTCGGAGTTTTGCAAGCACGCTTTGCAATCATACAACGACCATCACTTGTTTGGGATCAAGAGCTAATGTGGGAAATAATGTTGGCTTGTATTATTCTTCATAACATTATTGTTGAAGACGAGAGGATACGTACCAAAACTACAAAGACCTAACAGAATTTGAAGAGGAAAACATACAATCTGTAGGTGAATCTTCTACAAGCACACGAGCTTTCAACGTACAAGCCGGCCGATTGAATAATCTAAGTATGGAGCAATACATGAAGAGAAGAGAAGATGCATGGGATAGAGAAATTCACAATTCATTGAAGAAAGACTTGGTTCATCATATTTGGCAACATTGTCAAGGGTGGTATGACCAGTAAGATTCAATTAAATTTCGGTGATGAACTACTTTATTTGTACCTTTTTATTACGTAGCATTCATTTTTTATCGTGTATTCCAATTAAGTTAACGTATTTGATAGATCAATGTACTACATAWTTTAATTTAGTATTTGCTACTTAATTAATGATTAATGTAACAGATATGAAGTATGTAGTTTTCTCAAATAATTAAATGAAGTATATATTAATTTTTCAATTTTATTTAGACGTTAAATTATTAATTATTTATCAAATTGTTGCATAATAATTATACATGACAATTATTATTAGATATAATTGAGATGAATTAAAAAGGAGTTTGAGTGGGAAAAAGTGGTGGGCCATGAAAAAATTAAAGAGAGAAAATTTTGAGTAAGCAAACCATTGCAAGGAGGTTACCTAAAATTGAGTAAGGCAAATGAAAAAAAATATTGGAAAGTGATGTGTCAAAATGAGAGAAAGAGAGAGAAACATTTGGGGAACATACCATTACATATGCTCTTATTGTTGCTAGGGCCTAGGGATGAGCAGAAATAGTGGTAACCAGTTTGGTACGGGAACCGGTTTGGAATCTGCGGTTTCGAAATCGAAATCGATTGGATCGGTATCGATTCCGGTTTCAAAATTGAGAAATCGGTTGTGACTAGGTCCAAGTTTCAAAATTATGGAACCGGTATCCGACGGTACCGATTTCGGTACCAGATATCCGATACCACCGGGTCTATGACACACAGTTGAAATACTAATGTATAAGACATTGTGCTTTTGAAAACACTTTAGAAACTTGAAAATGCTAATATTGTGTTTTTACGATCAAATACACATGGACAAGTATGAAATTAGGTAGGGAAAATATTGCTTTTTAACTTTTTTTTTTAAAAGCAAATCGAGTAACCGATTCCGGTTCCGCTCAAATTGGTCGGGTACCCGGTCTTGCTCAACCCTAATTATTGTCGTCCAAATTCAGATGTTGAATTTTGAGTCTTTTCTTATTCTTTGCGAATTTGTCATTTGTGTGACATTGGGGTGTTTATATCGAATTTAGGGTTTATTACGAAGTACRAAGTATTTWTTACTTTACGRAAATTATCAAAATTGTGATGAATTTGAGCAAAATTGTCATTTAAAATGCATTATCTTTGTCTTATTTTTAAAAAACAGATTTCATGGAATTAACATCAAGATCAATAGATTTGTGTAACAACCATGTAAATATGTAATGAGCAATAATGCATGTTARCATGTATATCGGTGAGGTACTGTACCTCATAGCAAGATTCATTTTCTCACTCTTCACTTCATTCTTCCATCTCAATTTCAACTAATTTAGATCACCAACTTAAATCACTCCCTTATTTTACTCACAATGACGAGCAATCTCAATAATATTATTCATACGTTGGTCTCACACTATTTTGGGACCTGTTTCTTAAAAATATTGCTTGGAGTATAGGAAAAGGTGAATAGGTTTTGTTATGGTATGATAATTGGAGTGGTTTGGGACCACTAAGCCAAATGATTGTTGGACCACTTAGTAGGACTGAGGACTCTATGACTATTAAGGACATCAGAGGGGATAATAGTTGCCTTGTAGAAAATTACCAGAGCATATCTTATCCCCGATCCATGGTCTTTGGCCAGTTATTAATAAACCGAATAAATTTGTTTGCTCCTTAGTGTCAGATAATCACTTTAATTCCAAACCYCTTTATCATGCTATAACTACCTGATGATTCTGCTTGGCATTGGCATTTTATTTGGAATTTAGAATTACTTGAAAAAAAATTAAAATCTTTTTGTGTGGCTGCTAGTTTTGAATAAATTGTCAACCCATGCTATGCTTGCATCTAGGGGTATCAATGTTTCACCCTTCTGTCCATTTTGTGCTAATAACAATGAGTCCCCTATTCATCATATCTCAAGATATTGTGTGAGATCCCTTGAAGCTTGGAGATTTTTAGGTATTTATCCCATTGCACCAAAACGAAAATGAGTGAAACTGGTTGAAAACTAACCTTACTTGTAGTCAAGGATATACAAAGGTAAACCTTATGAGGCAGTACATGATTTAGTTTTACGACTTGGAGTCTGTTGGGCCATGAAGAATAACTAGGATCCTTCAGATTGGCAACAATATTGAACTACCATATTTTGGGGGTGGGGGGTGTTAAGAACTTGTCTACCGAAGACTCATACTGTAGACCAAAAACACCACCGAAAATCTCCTTGATCTTAACGCCTAAACCACCCTTTACAATAGATGGTGGATGCTCTATCTCCTCTTCGTACATTGTTCAGGGGGTATTGCAGGGGTGTGTATGCATAGTTCTGAGCCATTGGAAACAGGGAATGGACAATGAAACGTCTCGGAAGGACAGATGCAACGTGGATGGAAATTTAAGCCAGATTTGGAAAGGCTCTAAAATGGGTTAACAAAAGATCAATGACATGAAATGATGAAGATCTTCTCAGATTCTAAATTGGTCGTGAAAGGAAGTTTTTTGGGCATCACCATGCAGTGACAGACACTACAAAAGACCCAAAAACATAATGTTGTAATTTAAAACATTGCTAAAAATACACATGTCTTTCCTTAAAATAAGCCATAAAAATTTTGTTTCCAAAATATTAATCTCTCTCTTTGGATTTTGAAAATCTCCTCAATAAGTTATTTTATTATCTAGTATTAAAATAATAACTTCAATTTATAGCATAAACATTTAAAACGAAATATCTCTAATTTATTTGTTTCATGATAAGTAAAGTCATGTTGTTTATGATTTGGTGACATCTGTCTACATTAATGAGATTAAGTGTTATACAGACTAAACGTTTTATCAACATTTTATTGCTATTATCAATACTTTAATGAAATAAATCACAATTTTCTAAAACGTAATATTGATAAGGGAAAGATTTTTCAACACAGGTTTATGAAATATCACCATTGTTTTACTAAAAGTGTATCGAATGTGTTTAGTTTAAATGAATTAGAGTGTGTCTAAAATAGGGTTACTTAAATAATAGCGAGTGATATGATGGATTAAAATACAAAACAAAATGTTTTTGGAAAATTCTTACTTTAAAAGTACAAACTAAAAGTATTATAAAATAGTATGTTTGTTTTATAAAGATTAATTGTCGTGTATGCAAAAAAAAACTGTTTTACAAACTAAGTTGCTATGACGTTTTTATAAAAAAAATCACCACTATCACTACTAAATAACAATTAATATTATGAAGCGAATGAGATTAATTGTAAGTAAAACAAACCTGAAATATAAAACAATTAGCAAATTACATAAGATTTCATCTCCACAAATCTTGATCTATTGAAATTGTATAGAGTAGTAATTTACAAAAGTAATGGAAAAAAACCCAAAATTAAAATTAATGATGAAAGAAGAAATATATAGATGGAGTAGAGATGAAAGAGAAAACCAAAAAAATGAAATTTTGAGGGTGGAAGCGTGCACTGTTACTTATCAATAGCAGTAGAGAGAGAAAAACACAATAGGTAGAAGAAGGAAAGAAAATTTGAAATGAAGGAAAGTAAGGAGTAAAAAAGGAAAATCTTTGAATAGTCAACAAAGCTACTGCTAGCTAGTTGTACATGAGTTAGCAAAAAACAAAACAAACGATGATAATGTACCAAAATGCTGTCGTGTTGCATGGGGTTGTATGATATAGTTTGTACAGGCGGTTGCAACATAGTAATTTTCGCAACTGACCCTCATACTACAAAACCCCATCTTRTCACTCCAAAAACCTCATTTCTCGAAACTTCTTCATCTCTCTTCCATTTTACCCCAATTCCCAACATGAACCCTAAACCAAATTTCTGATTCTKTCGTTCATCTTTCTTGATTCTTCCTTCGATTTTCAATTCATCTTCCCTAGAACAAATATTTGTTGTTGTTTTCGTTCAATCCCCCCCCCCCCAAAAAACATCTTCTTTTTCTTTAAAAGTCCCCCCTTTTAGTTGTAAAATGGTGCTTGATCTCACTCCCCTCTATGAGGTGATCTATTACACTCCATGTCGCGATGTGATTCAATTTTTTGTTAATCTTTGTGAGGGAATTGAAGAGGGAAACATCTACCCTCATCGATTCTACCAGAATGGTGACAAGGACCGATACATCAGCCACCAAACTTTCAATGCTTTGAGTGAGGTTTATTGGTCAAGCTCACTAAGAAAGACGCATGTTATCACAAGTATTTGGAAAATCTCGAGCAAGAGATGATTAATTGAGGGAGGAAATGGTTCGTGGACTTCCATGTCACAAAGTTGATGGAAGAGAAGGAGGATGACGAGCAAAATCCTAATGATATTATCAACATCAATACATTTGAGGACACTATTGTGGTTGCTAAACCTAAAAAGGAATTGACGAAGGAGGAAAGCTCAAGGAAAAGAAAGGGTAAGAAGGTTTGTTTTGCTGATGATGTGGTTGAAAAAAGCCACAAAAGGGTTGGTTCTGAGGATGGTTTGCGGCTGACGCAGGCGAATACTACTATCACTGGAAAAGGGTAAGGTCATTAAGGATTTAGGCCTCCTTGATGGTCACCGTTTGGTGGAGATCAATGGAGAGGAGAGGGGAAATTGTATATGATTTGGTAGTCCTCCCTTCAAGTTATAGGGAAAAGGTTGCATGAGAAGGAAGCAGCGAGGGCGAAGGCTAAGGCTAAGGCTAGGGAGGAAGATAAGGCCAAGGCTACGGTTCCCAGAGTCCCCAAACCTCAAAATCCCTAGTTTCAAATTGTGGCAAGGAAGTGTTATCAATTCAGGCCAAGGAGGCCGTTGTTGATAAGCGACGAAGAGTATTTTCAAGGGAGGCTAAGGAAGCTAAAGAAAAGAGGGTTGCATTACCTGAGCCTAGTGACTCTTCACTGGAAATGTGGAMTGAAGATCCATTTTATGTTTCAGAGTCCCCCCCCCCCCACACACACACTGAGCTTGATTGGTTTGGTTAATCTTACCCATTTTTTGTTTGTCTTAATTCAATTATTCTGTTGCTGAAATTGGTAAAGTATGTTTGTGAGCTAGATATATGTTGGTTTTGGTGGCTTCTTTGTTTTGTTTTGTTGGTTTGAAGCTTGGTTAAGTTGGTGTTGATTACTGATTTGTGATTGCTTTGTTACTTTAATGGTTGGTTTTCTTGGTTATGTTAGTTGGATGCCTAATTATAGTCGCATTATTATTGGTTTGATGTTGGATTGTTTTGGTATATTGTTAGTTTGATGTTAGATTGTACTGGTATATTGTTGGTTTGATGTTGGATTGCTTTTGTATTAATATTGGATTGTTGTTGGATTATTATTGGATTGTTGTTGGAATTGTACTGCCAATAAATTAAATTGGAATAGTATTGTTGTTATGTTGCTAGTGTACAAGTAGCTTATGTTGTTACAAGTGTAACGTTGATGTTGAGCTGGAAGATTGGAAGGGTGATTAGGTTCTCCCTAGTTGTCGGATGTTGGTTCTCTAGCACTGACTGATCAGGACGTCGAAACAAGTTGGGATTCACTAGATCAAGATGATTCGATGGACGACTGATAATTCGATGGACACCAATGTGATTCACTAGGCAACAATGTGGTTCGTTGGACAACTGTTGATTCCCTGAGTACTTGAAACTAACGATTATTTCCCCTCCGATACTTAAGTGAGCAAGTGTAAAAGAGGGTAAAAAGTAAATAGAGTGAGGTAAGAGAATCTCCCTTTCTGGTGAAAAGGTTGGTGAGGTATTGATTGAGAGTGATTGATGAAATAAATAATGTAAGTTGGGAAATGTGCAATCATTAGGGGTATTTATACTATCCCCAATGGTTACCTTATCCAATAGTAGAGTGACACGTGGCCCTAGGCCATAGGTTACTATAGTTGGACTGGCCTAAAACTTACCAAATGAGGTCCATTACCTTATTTTCTTAACTTTTTCCTTTTAGGAATGAATCAATAAATAATGAATAAGTAATGCCTTCTTGTGTAATAATTACGAGACACGTGGCAAATTAGAAGGGCGCCACATCTCCATATTTCAAGAGGCACGTGGCATCCTACATGGATGCCATATCATATTCTTTTTGAAATGTTTTGAATGCCAAATGATGAAGGGGACTGAATACACAGATCAATTATGTTCAACATGCTCAACAGTGTGCAAGTTGTGATCGTTGTCGAAGCATCACTCAATTGAGTGTGCTCCAATGTATCCAAATGTTTGTTCATTGAAGGAGTGCATTGCCCATTGTAGAGGAAATATTCATTAGAATGTGTGCATATCATAATTCATGAGTGACATCCATTTTGGTCATTGTTGAAGCGCACCCTAGTTAGCATGCTTCAATGACTCCATATTTGTGCAAGTGTGAGGAAGCTAACATGTACTTGATCCTATGTGTGACCATCCTAAACCTAATGGCTTACGGAAAGTGATCGATGAATGATGATTTAATTTTTATAGGTGGCTCCATCTCAATGACAGTTTTGGAGAGACGAAATGGAGCTTGATTATATTGGATTAATGTTGTTGTTGCCATTGTTATGCTATAAATGTGGTTGATGTTTTACTAAAGTGATTCATATCATTCATTCATTCCAAATACACTTACAAAAATTCTTCAAAAAATTACAACTCCCTACTTACTAAACACTACAATTGCCTTTTTACCAACTACTAAACACTACAACTGCCTTTTTCCCGAAACCATACGTATTCAAACACTAAACATTACCCCACCCTTACATTCACATAATCTTACCAAAAATAAATTCTAGCCAAATATGGTTACATGAGGCAGTTGAAAAAATACATACTTGAGGTAGTTGGAAAACATACATACTTTCAATCTTCGTGGATTCATTCCTCCATCTACTTCCATTTCATTGTTGTTGAAATGTAAAAACCTCTCATCTAGATACCTCACARCTTCATCTATCACTTGTTGATCAACCTTCACATTTTTAGGGAGTAATCCCAATTTGTCCAACCTCTGTTTCCCGTTGTTAGGAATCTTGTACTTGTTGCATCCTTTAGCCTCAAGAATATCAATCATGCAATGCTAAAGTTGAAACCAGCAATACTTAATCTGTTTTGGCTCGTACCACTCATATGCTTCCTTCAACTTCTTAATTAACTCAACTAAGTTCTTTGAGAATGAATGATATTGAATTGCTTGAAATCCATTGAACAAACCTAAGTCTAACACATTCAAGTCCAGGGACTGAGGTGGTTGAAAGATCATTCTGATGTTGAAGCCATTTGTTGTTGTTGCTGCCCTAAACTATGGATCATTACCATCTATATGAGGCATTGCATTATCTTGTTGTATGTATATGTCCTTATACAGTTGGGCAGACCACTTTGCAATAATGTCGGGGATGACTTTTTCAATTATAAGCTTTCTTATGACTTGCTGAGTGACATTTTCCACAACCTTGGTCTCTAGTGTCCCTGTCTTCATGTTTTTTGATGTCTTCTTTGCACGTTCATGTGTGGCAAATGGGTAAATCTCACACTTGCCATCATGAATTTGAACACCATTATCATCATACATTGGCCTTGAAATAACTCCCATGAACATAACTTTTATCTTGAATCTCTTTAATTGTTAACAACGATAGAGTTCATCCTCCTTTAGGAGAAGAATGAACCTTCTCTTCTTTAGGTTCAAGTAGAACCATTTTTCGTCGATGTGAATGACATTTCTCATATCTTCAAATGTTGCCATTTCACCCGGGCTCCCTGGATGAATKCGTTTCAACACCCACTGCATTCTTGCAGTTTTGTTATTTTCTGTGACAATTAGATGATTGTTGCTTGTGTGTCTTTTTAGTTTTCTAAGTTTTAATAGCCTATGAACAACCAAGTGAGGCACCCTAAGCTTAATGCTCCTGCGAATGCATGAATAGTAGTTCTCAAGTGTAAAGGCACATACTACAAGAATTTTTCACTGTATTCCTTAGCCTTTGCCCCACACTTGCCTATTTTTCTTGCTCCTGACATCGATCACTTCCCCCTTTTCTTTTTTGTGTTTTCAAATCTTGAAACAATTTACAAATTGTGCTCTTACTGTCTCTTATACACATCTAGATGTGTATAAGAGACAGCCCTTTTTCTTTTTGTCTTTTCAAATCTTGAAACAATTTACAAATTGTGCTCTTATGAACACCTATTGCATCTGCTAAACTTTTCTGAAAACCACATGGAACTTTATCATGTTTAAGATTTATTAGAAGTTGTTGTACCACATGATTTCTCTCTTGCAAAGTCAACTCTATTGTTCTCTTTGTATTTTGAATTAATTGGTTTGCATACACCGCAGATTGAACGTAAATGCCATCAGCCAACAACCCTTCTTGAGTAAGTAATTGATCGATGTTGTAGAACCCATCTTCCTCATCTGCTGCCATTTTTTGCTGTGAAGATTGAACTGTATTTTTTTTGAAGAATATGTAATTAAACTAACCCCAATTGTGTTGTGTGTTCAGTGGCCTAATCTATTTTTTTTGTAAAAACTTAAGTGACCTTGTGAACTAAATTTAATCTTTCTTCAATTTTTTGGGTAGAAGAGAGAATGTATGATGAATGAATGACATTGAATGCCTTATTTATAGTATTGGAATTGAGTAGTGGGTGAAAA
Organism: Bassia scoparia; assembly: GCA_008642245.1. Taxonomy (NCBI): domain Eukaryota; kingdom Viridiplantae; phylum Streptophyta; class Magnoliopsida; order Caryophyllales; family Amaranthaceae; genus Bassia; species Bassia scoparia. The sequence goes on along the minus strand of SNQN01002809.1, from coordinate 15,514 downwards.
GTAGTTTTTAATTTTGAATTTGAATATACCCTAAAAAATTGGAGGCAAAATTTTGATTTTGGTTCCAATTTTTTTTGGCAGAAACCATGTGCAATAACAAAGCATTCATATATATATATATATATATATATATATATATATATATATTCTGATGCATTGGATGCAATAATATCATTGTTTTGCATGTAATTAAAAGAAATGTGGCATACTTTGGATGGGATTTGCCTTGGGCATGATGCTAATAACATTGGGTCCTGTTCAACTTCTTAAAATTGACCCTAAACTCCATATATTAAATAATCAATTTTTATTTCATAAAATAAATTCTACTCCATCTGTTTCCTTTTGTTTGTCTTGTTTGGAATCGGGGGGAGAATTAAGAAAAATGAATCTTTAATTAATAAAATGTGTTAATTTAATAAGATTCTAACTTTTTTTTAAAAAAAGTAATAAGATTCTTACTTGAAAAGAGAGTTATTGACCTTTTAATTTAGTATAAGAAGAAAAGGTAATAAATGTGTGTTAGAAAGTGAATTTTGGAGAGTAATCTAGCCATCTAGGTAATGGTAAAATATGATGGAAGAAAAATTAATAAATATGGTTCAATTTATCATGGAAAATGTGGATAAAGTTGGAGTTAAAAATAGGAAATATTCTAATTAAGATAAACATTTAGAAATTTTATTTCGGGAAACAAGACAAATAAAAGGGAACGGAGGGAGTATCGCATTATAATGTTCGTCAAAATAAGATTAATATAAGGAAAAATGGAAACTAATAATCCCACCTTTTGGTGGTCTGCAATGAATAATCTAACCAGAGTATTATTACGGAAGATACTAACCTTGTACCCTTATCTTCACCCATTATACTAAAACCTAACTTTAACCTACAAATTTTCTCTCCTCGCCTATAATACCAGGTTAATGACTTAAAAAGATAAATAATAATAATAATAATAATAATTTTCAGCGCGTTGTAGGACAATTGGATATGGTTTCCTTCCTTTTTCCTTCTCTTCTTTGGGGGAATTAGACAAGGGGGCTGTTGCGCTTCTGAAGCGGATCCAGACGTTTTCCAGGGCCCAAGACATTGGGGCACGTGCAGCTGCTCACAT
>SNQN01002809.1:0-12359 GCA_008642245.1 Bassia scoparia | reverse complement strand
TAAAAATATTCTCTTTTAATTTATATGCTCATTGTGGTGTGTTTATTTATTAACAAATTTATTTATTATTTTGGTACTTTGTTCTTCGTTTGTTTTTTGTTGTCGCTAAGAAATTGTTAGTGGTGTGCGACTCTTAGGCGAATTTTTTGGTGGAAGAAAGAGTATATAAAAAATGAGGTCTATATGAGAAGGAGGGATAGAGATTAATTTTGGAACAAAAAGTGGTAGTAGTAATTGGAAAAACATTCTTAATAGAAATTGTAACACAGTAACTTCGATGATAGAGGAAACATGAAAACACTTCAGTAGTAACGTTATAATTAATTGTGGCAGTTAGAGACGGGTGATATCCTAGAAGTACGTCGGTGTAGATTTACGATTTCAAGGGGCTCAAGGCTGCTGTGAACGGGGCGGATACGTGAGTCGGATTCTGCTACTCGCTCCGACCTTCACGATTGGATTTTAAAAAATTCGAGCTTCCCGATGTCGACATCGACTCCGTCTGAATCCGATCGCGAGTTTTTAATCTGAGCCTGAATCGATGCGATAACGAATCTGATTTTTTCCTTGTTTTTTTTTATTTTTTTCGTTTGTTTTAAATTCATTAATATACTCTAATCTTGTAGGCTTAAACATAACATGGATTTTTAATATTTAAAAAATTCATAAACACAATATACAATAAAATTTCAATTATAATAATTCTTGTTATGGTGGTCTTTAAAATGTGTTGTAATTCTTCTCCCTCCTCAACAATTTGATTGCAACTTTACAACTTTGCTTTCGTTTTTCTTCACTTCAACCAATCTTAATGTTGATCAAAATGTTTTCAAACCATAGATTTAGCTTCTTCATTACACTATCATCTCACAAAGTTTCATACATCTTGAGTCAGTTCTGATCAACTCTAATTGTTTGAAGTCTTGGTAATTAGTTTTTTTTTGGGCTCATTCAATGAAATGGTGATCACAAATCTATTTCATCATTGTCCAGTCTAGGAGGTAGATCACTTGCAAACTTCTTCCAATTTCAAGAAATAAACACAAGAATTAACAGGCAGAATTAAACAGAAGATTTTCGCAGAAACCAACAAACAATTTCGCACTAAATTCAGGCAACAATTAAAAAAAAAAATCTAAATACGTGAAACTATTCGGATTTTTCAGCACTTTAGCACATTAAAAAAAAAAAAAATAAATTCGCACAATTAAGAAAAAATAACAAATTCAGAAAGAATTAAGCAAAAAACCTAAATTCAAGAAAGAATTCAAAAAATCAGAAATTCAGAAACTATGTAATTTTCTCAACAAATTAAAAAACCAGAAGACGAAGTAAATTTCCAAGTAATTCAGAAGCGAACAAACATAAATTAGAAGAATATTCCAACAAAAACTGAATTCAAGGAACAATTTTTAAAACCAAAAACACTCAGCAGTAACGTAAAACGAACTAGAATACGAAATAAAACAAAATTAACAACATTAAAAAAATCAGAAATAAACGACATAAATACTTGTTGGCGTTGTTGGGAGTTGTTGAGATTTGTTGACGGAAAAAATAACAAAATTGAGTTTTGTTGAGTAAGACAGAGAGTGATAAGTGAAGGGAGAGAATGTGAAAGAGGAGTTGGTAAGAGAAGGCACACAGAAGCAGAACTGCGCAAGAGAATTGGTTTGGGTTTTTTTGGGTTTTGACTGGGTTTTTGGCTTTTTGGGCCTTGGGTTATTTTTATTTATTCTTATTATTATTATTATTATTATTTATTATTTTATGTATTATTTATTATTATTATTTATTTTTATTTATTATCAAGTGTCTTTATTTTTATGTTTAAACCTAATTTTATTCACATTTCATAAATCATCGGTGTGTAGTTTAAACTTTTGATAAAAAAACAAATTTTTTATTCAAGTCGAAAGTGGTTTAGGAAATTTTATAGGGATTAAGTGAATTTGAATTAAATAATTCTCTTAATACTTTCAGTTATTTTATAAGTTTATATAAGTTTAAACTTCAATAGGTATTCTTATAATCAAGAATCAAAAAGGGGTTCAATATAAAAATAATTTTAGTTACCTAATTCAGTTGATGAGAACAAAACATAATTGCATGAAAAATTTATTAGTACTTTTAGTAACATCAATAAGTTTATTATAATGTTTACATTAAGTTTAAATAAGTAAAATAAGTTGAAAAAGGAGCTGCCCATCGGTGTAAGATTCTAATTTCTCCTAATGAATATATCATACTCCGTTGATGATGAGTGAATGGGTTTTCAAGATATTGAAGTTGAATTGTTATGTTTAAATCAATTTATCACATAAGTGGGCAAGTTATTGATCCATACAAGTTCTTAACTTTTGAATTTTGATCAAGAATAATTGTAATTTGCATAGCTTCAAGTGTTTGCAATTTGGTTTAGAATTAAAAAGGTTTAGTTTGTTTTTTAACTATAAAAATACAATATGGTAGTTCTCCATATTTAATATAGTATAATATATTTTAGCTCACAGATTGTTTGTTTCGGATTGAAGATTTCATTTAAGGCTATTTTAAAAATCGAACTTGGGCAATTGTACAACTAGTTTTAAGGTGTTTTATATTTTGTTGAGGCATTTGTTTTATGTTTTATTGATTGTAAGAAGTCTTTTTGACCATTTCTTATTAATAAAATCCTTATTCTTTTCGGTTCAAAAAAACCATAAAGCTTAAAAATTTTAAGTTAGAAGGTTTGATCATAAAAATACATATATATTTTAAAAAAATTAAATTAAATTAAAGTGACAATTAGTCAATTTACAGATATTAACTAATTTAAAAACACCCTAGGGGGAATTAAAATTTAAAGTTTCAAAAGTCGGAGTCGGAAGTCGGAGTGCGGAATTATTTCCCTCGGATTATTTTAAGGATCGACTCCGACTCTTTTATTCGTGAGTGGGGGAGTTTTTCGGATTGGAGGTCGGATTTTTTTTTAAAGCGGTCTGGATGGGATTTTTTTCTCCCTCGGAATCGGAGCGGACTAGGGTCGGATTCGGCGTGGTTTGCTGTCTAACAAGATTATCGAGAAATATGTTTCAAAGTTATAAGGGTTCTCATCATATTATTGTATACTTATGATTTTGAATGATATTGGATTAGCTAGTGCAGTGGAATAAGTAGGTTAACTAGGTATATTTCTGTTGCGGCCATTTTGGGGAGAAAAAGGATTTGCAATTAATCAAGCATAGTATTAAGTAAAGCAAGTATATATCTTGACTTTTGACTGATACACTAAAAGAGAATGCTGATTACTGATGCTGACTGCTGATGCTGACTGCTGATGTTGCTGCTATGTTGATGTGCTGCTTTCTTTTTTTCTTTCTTAAGTGGAGTGTAATAGTTTTAATTAGTTATAATAATTTATGCAGTAGAGTTCAAAGTCAAGTGGTAACTGTGGTAAGGGAAAGAAGGTTTAAACGAAATTAATTTTCACGAATTGCTTGGCTGAAGTAAGGGGAAATGGGATGCTCAGGGGCTCCCATGTGTTGGAGGGGCATATATTGATTGTTTTTTATATATTTTCTGCATAAAATGATCGGTTTTATTGGGAGTATGGTTCATTTTGTGTGTTGTTGAGGAATCAAGACTCTGGTATAAGTATAACTAAATGTTATACTGGGGTACGTCAACTTATTATGTATTGTTTTGGGAGCTTCATTCTTGGTGGCATTCGGAGGGGAAGTTCTGGAATTCTAGTTGCATTTTTGACTAAATTGTTAGTCTGTTTAATTGTTGTTTTCTTTTCCTCGTCTTCGATGACAATTGAATACTGGTTATATTAGTTTTCGAAATCTAAAATACTTCGTTTTGTTCTGATGATGATAATGGATGTTTTGAACATAGATTTTTCTAAATTTTGGCTTATGAACTTACCTATACTTTGTTCTTTAACTTTTTACTAAGTATTAATATCCTGGGCTTGGGTTTTACACATTTGTTCATATGTTTTCATCAAAATGGTGATGATTGATCTGGATATCCTAAAAGATACGAACTTAAAGTTTATTAAATAGTTCCAAATTTTGTTCTCAAGTTCTCTGAATTTGGTTTTGGTGATGCCGGGTTTTATATGTAATTGTTATTTCTTATTTTAAATTTAATCATACTCAGTTTCGTTCCTTTAGGTTCTGCGTATATGCGTGAATTGCTTTTTGCTTCCTAAACACATGTGGTCAAACTTTCCGTTCTATTAGTGGATGGAAGGCTGTGATTTGCATTTGTTACACACTTACTCTATAGGTTGTGCAATGATATCATTAGCTCTTCAATTCTTGCGACAGTATGTTCATTTTTGATCCTGAGTTTACATTCAATATTTAAGTTTTTGAAGATTATATTATTTGATGTCATGCTAAATTGCCTATTCAAAAGGATATAGAACATAATTCTCTACACATAGTAGTATTGGAAAGCAATGGCTTTAGGGATGAATTGATATGGACAGAGTTTTCCTTATGGAATGGCTAGTTCTTTCTAATTTCTGAAATAGATATCTACGTCAAAATTATAGTTCTCGTAACTGGCTCCAAATTAACTCCTCATTTTTGGTCAAGGTCCTGTTGCTCATTACAGAGAGTCAGGTTGTGTTCATAATGTTATAATGTGTATATTATATGATCTCATGTGTATATTTGTGCATGTCTAATATAAAACTAAAAAAAAACAGTAAAAAGAAAAAGGGGTTGTAAACTTGTAATTAGTCAAATGGAATTTGGAGGTTTTGTTTATGGCGACTGGTTTCCATATTTTTCATCAACACACAGAAGGCAACATGACTCTTTAACCTGTACAGAGAAGGCTTAATATGTAAACAAGATTAAACTTTATGCCAAGAATACTTCATCCGTCCAAAAGATTGCACGTATTTACTTTTGGATTGTTAAAAGATTGCAAGGTTTTCATGAAATGGTAGTAACATTTTACTCTACAAAACCATTTGGAACTTATTTTTGCTTCTCTTAACTCTTAAACTCTAACTCTACAACCATAAAAAAGTTATATTTTTCTCTCTGTTACAATCTACATAGGAACGGAGGGAAGTACTGTCTAATTTTTTCCTAGGATGTAAACGGTAATACCCGCAGGAGTTTTTAGTCATTTGAAGAAAATTTGGTTCACGCTGTATCAATGCATATAAGATCACAAACCACAAAATTTCCTTGGGTGGAGCCTTTATATTATCGGTTAGTTATGGAGCTTATTTTTGGGGAAAGATGCTGATGATAGAGAGACTTGTTGACCAGAGGAAAGTATGTAATTATAAGCCCAACATAATAACTTTCTCTTGCTGAATCACATATCACATAAGTGAGTAGAGTGTGCCCTTGCACTATCCAAGTTGTTTATCATACATGCTCGCGTGATTAGACGACAGATGCTGATAGTTGTTTAGATTGGTTCTGAAACTTGAAATAAATAGATACCTAATGAATAATCAAAAGCAAGAATGATACGTTCATTCTACGGTTACAAATAGTGAAACAGGTATTTATGTTGCAAAGGGTAGGTAGGAATCAACTTGGGTTTATGGGATTTGAGTTTTTACAGTAATAAATTAGAGGAATAGATTACAAAAATTATATTTGCACATAAGCAATAACGCAGAACTGACAGTAGCCAAATTTATTCAGCTTTCGCTTGCATCGTTGAGTTATAACTGGTACTGCGATAAGAACACAATCTTTGTATTAATAGCATTTTCAAGCAAACAAGTTGCATGATAGCATCTGGTTATATATTATGTTTGGAAGTATTTATTAGGCATGAATCTAGCGACAATGTATAGCATTTTAACAACTAGATACTACTCAACTGCGTAGAAGTTAAAGTATTGACCGTGACAGAAATTTTTGCTCCCCTTGTCTGTTTAAATGAAGGTAGTATTTCCAGTCAATGGAGCCGAAACAAGAACTTACCCAGTGTGGAGTCATCTGGTTTTTTCTTTTCGGGCTCGAATGAGATTTGTCAAAGGCAGCAAAGAAGACATGTTGTATATTCACAAAGAATATGTAAAGGAGAACAAGAAGATATCAAGACTATTTTATCAGCCATTGGTGTTTTCTAAAGTGCTCACAGTGAATCTTGCTCGACGATCGCCTCATCGGTAGCACTCTGTAGGGTTTTCTATAGTGTGTAAGAAGTTAAAAGAATTAAAATTCTTGCTGAATTGTTAGCAGACCTAATTTGCTAAAGTTTATCGAATATTATTATATAATTTGTTGATAAATGCATGATTAAGTTGTTGCCACATTGCTTGGAATAGAAGAAGTATACATAGTTCTCACACATAGGGTAAATATAGCTATGGAGGATAAATAGGTTGGAAGAAGGTTCTCTTAAAGAAAGAAACAGAGATTGCTTACTCAGCAGTACATTTATTACTTTGAGTTATGATTGGTTTTGATTATTTGAATGGGGCTTTTGTTTGAAATTGCTAATTTGATAAAGTATTATTAATTTGAAATAAAATGAAGTGGTTAATCTATAAAGGTGTAAATAACTTTTGGTTTTTTTCATACAAAATGGATATCCGGAGTACTTTTTTTTTTTTATTTTATTTTGGTTTTCAACGGAAAAATTCTTTTTGGGCAGAAAAATTCTTCGCAAAGTGTTTTTGATATTTAAGTATAATTAAATTTTAATTAATTTTGTTTAATTTTAATTAGAGCTAATTAGGAAGCGACACGTGTCCGATTAACTTAATTAACAGGTCACCAACCGATTAGGGTGCAAAAATGAAAGACACCCCCAAAGTTGGGATTATTCCGGAATAATCCAAAGTTGAGATTATTTTTGGAAGACCCCCTAAAGTTGTGATTATTTTTATGAATTTTTCCTAATTTATATAGATAACTTGTGTGTGTTATTTAACAACTACTGTATTTCCTCTGTTTCGTTTTTGTCGCTACACTTGTAGTGTGTGGACTCTTAGGCGAATTTTGTGGAAGAAAGCGATAGATAAAAAAAATAAGAGGTTTATGTGAGAGGAGAGAGATAGAAATTATATTTTGACAAAAAAAAGTGTAGCAAGTAAATTGAAACATTCTTAAATAAAAATTGTAACGAGTAATTCGAGATAGAGTAAGCATGACACATTCAATAGTACGTATGATTAACGGTAAAATGCGCTCTCTTGGCAGGTCAGAGAGGATAAATCCTAGAAGTACGTCGTGTAAGATACTTACCGATCTCAAGGGCTCAAGGCTTATCAAGAACTGTGTTTCCAAAGTTATAAGGGTCTCATATATTATTGCTATAACTTCATGATTATGATCATTGATTAGCTAGTGCATGTACTTAAGTAGGTACTAGGTATATTTCTGTTGCAACATTTTGGGAGAAAAAAAGGCATTGCAATTATCAGCATAGTATTAAAGTAAAGCACGATAATATATCTAATCGACTTTTGGATGATAACACTAAAAGAGAATGCTGATTACTGACTGCTGACTGCTGACTGCTTTCTTTCTTAAGTGTACTTTTTAATTAGTTATAATAATGCAGCAGATTAAAAGTCAAGTGTACTGTGGTAGGGAAAAGAAGGTTTAACGAATTAATTTCACAGGAATTGCTTGCTGTAAGCTAAGGGAAATGGGATGCAGGGGTCCTTATGTTGGAGGCATATCATTGATGTTTTTATCTATTTTCTGCATACAATAGCACTCGTTTTATGGCGAGTATAACATTTGGGGAAATTTCTAGTCCATATAGAATATGAATTTAAAGAGAATATATAGTGGTAAATTGGAGAATATTTGAAACTTTAGTACATATTTCACATGGGTAAACTCAACTATTATGAGGGGAAAATCACAAATTTGCCATCCATATACTATATGTACTAGATATTCCCCTGTCATTTGTGTTGTATGAGGCAATCAAAGACTCTGTCGTAACAAAATGTTCACTACTGCCGTCAATTATTACTGTAAATTGTTTGGAGCTTCATTCTTGTGCAGTTTGGAGGGGAAGTTCTGGCAATCTCTAGGCAATTTTTGACTWGTTATTACATGTTATTCTGTTTTTCTTCCCTCCGCCTCTTCGATGACAATTGAATACTGTATATATTAGTTTTCGAAATCAAATACTTCGTAATTTATGCTTCTGAATGATAATAGGATGTTTGAACATCAGATTTTCTAAAATTTTGCTATTAACTGACTTACTATACACATTTGTTCTTTACTTTTACATCAAGCTATTAATATCCTGGGCTGGGATTTTTACAACCATTGTCATAYGTTTTCATCAGAAAATGGTGATGATTGATCCTGGATATCCCTAAAAGATACGAAATTACAAGTATCATCTAAATCAGTTCCCAAATTCTTCTCCAAGTTCTCTGAATTTGGTATTTGGTGATGCGGTTTACTGTAATCTGTCATATTTCTTATTTACAAATTTACAACTCCATAACTCCAAGTTCCTTTAACAAGGCTCCTGCGTATATGCCGAACTGCTTTTGCTTCTAAACTAAATGTGGTAAAACCTTTCGTCTATCCAGTGTATGGAAGGGCTGATGACTTGCATTTGTTTACAACTTCCTCTAAGGTTGTGCCAAATATAATCATAGGCCCTCTTTCACATCTGCAGACGGAGTATCGTTCATTTTGTCCTGAGTTTAACAATGAAATAAGTTTGAAGATTATAATTATTTTGATGTCATCTAAAATGCATTCCAAACAAGGCATATAGAAAACATAATATCTCTTACACAATAGTAATTGGAAAGCACCAATGGGCTTAAGGAATGACAGATATGACAGAAGTTTTCACCTTATGGACAATGCCTATTCTCTAATTTCTGAATAGCATCATCTACGTCAAAATTACAGTCTCGCTAAAACTCTCCAAAATTTAACTCCTCACAATTTTCTGTCAAGGTCCTGTTGCATCATGTTACAGAGTCAAGTTGATGTTCACCAATGTATCATGTATTTATATGGATCCTCATTGTGTATATGTGTGCGTGTCATAAAACTAAAAAAAACAGTAAAGAAAAGAAAAAGGAGGTTGTCAAACTTGTTAATCAGTCAATGGAACTATGGAAGGCTTATCGTACCTGGCGACTGAATTTCCATATTTCATCAACACAAAGAACACAATGACCTCTTTAACTCACAACAGCACAAGGCCAACTTATGTAAATAAAGATAAACCTTTATGCCACAAAAAAGATAACTCCAATCCGTCCCCAAGATGCACGTAATTTACTTTTTGGGATGTCCAAAAGATTCCAAAGGTTGTCATAAATGTAGAACATTTACTCTTAACAAAAACTCCATTTGGACCCCACTATTTCTCTCTTTAAAACTCTTAACTCTACTCTAACAAACCATAAAAATAGGTTATTTTTCTCTCTCTTACAATCTAATAACATAAATCCAATTTTCAGGATGTAAAAACAGGAACCGCAGGAAAAGTTTTAGTCATTTCGAAGAAATTTGTTCACTAAATCAATGCATATAAGATCCACAAAACACAAATTCCTGGGTGGAAGCCTAAATATATTATAGGTTCATATTGGAGCTTATTTGGCAACCAGAATCTTGATAACAATAGAAATTGTTGACCAGAGGAAAGTAATTGTAATTATAAGCCACAACATACTTTCTTGCTGAATCACATCATGCACATAAGTGACATAGAGTGCCCCTGCCACTGTTACATGTACATAACATGCTCCGCGTGATGACTCTGATAGTTGAGGATGTCTGAAACCTGAAATAAATAGATTGCCAAATGAATACAAAGCCGAAGAATGATTATGTTCCATTCTAGGTACATAGAATGTAAAACAGGTATTTATGCAAAAAGGTAGTAAGGCAATCACTTGGTTATGGATTTGAGTTTTACAGTATAATTCAGAGAATAAGCAACTTAACCCAAAATAATCTTTGCACATAACACCAACGCAATCACTCTTCTTTGTATATCAGCTTTAGCCTTGGCATAGTGAGTTATAACTGTTCACCTGCGATAATAACACAATTGTTTAAAATAAGCAATTTGTCAAGCAAACAAGTGCATTTGATAGCCATCTGGTAATTAATAACTATGTTTGGAAGTATTTATTAAATGAATCTAGCGGACAACGTATCACATTTTAACTAGATCTACTCAAATAGCGGTTAGAAGTTAAAGATTGACCGTTGAAGAAACATTTGCTCCCCTTGTCTGTTAAAATGAAGGTAGATTTAACCAGTCCAATGGCAGCCGAAAACAAAGAAACTTAAACCCAGTCAAGTGGAGTCAATCCTGGATTTCTTTTCGGGGCTACAAAGAAATGAGAAAATTGTCAAAGGCAAGCAAAAAAGAAGACAATGTTGTATAATTCAAGAACAAGAAAAATGTACGAGAGGACAAGAGATATACCAAAACTATTCCATATCAGCTCATTGGTATGTTTTTAAAGTGCCCACATGAATTGCTCGACGATCGCCCTCATCGGATAGCACTCGTAGGGTTTCTATAGTGTAAGAAGTTAAAAGAAAATTACAAAATACTCTGCCTGTTTTTTTCTAAATTGTTAGCAGACCTAATTTGCTAAAGTTTTCAATCCGAATAATTATTATCAACATATTTTTATGATAATGCAAATGATTAAATTGTCCCACATGCCTTGAATAGAGAGTACTACATAGTATCCTTCCACATAGGAAATAGCTATTGGAGGATATAGGCTTGGTAGAAGGTCTAAAAGAAAACAGAGCAAAATTGCTATCCAGTAAATTTATTACATTTGAGTTAGAATTGGCTCTGATTACTTTGAATGGGATTTGCTTATGAAAATGCTAAATTTTGAATACAGGTAATAATTAATTTGAAAATAAAATGAAGTGGAATCAAAGTTACAGTAAGGTGTCAAATTAAAAACTTTGGATTTTCATGCCCAAAATGACTACGGAGTACTTTATTTTATTTTGTTTTCAAGAAAAATTCTTTTGGGCAGAAAAAAAATTCTTCGCAAAGTGTTTGATAAGATTTATGGCAATACATTCAACCATCTCATAATTAGAGGCAACTTTATTATGAAGTACACCATTTACACTCAAGAATATAGAAAAAATTACCTGTATATGATAACGATCTTCTCGAAGTTGGCTTTTGGATTGTTGTTTGTTGATCAGGTTGCTAATACTGAGTAAACCAGAATCTCAAGAAAAACTCAACATAACAAGAAATGTGTAATACATTAATATAAGGGAGCATTAGCATCAACTTACAGCAATAATAGCACAAAATAAGCACATATAATCTATCATAGCTATCCCAAGCAAGATTATTATCAGCAAGATAATCGATCTTATTAAAAAAAAATCACCATCGATCTCAGTAAAATCTACCCCAATAGTTACCATTTAGATATCTTGTTAAGTTATCTGAAAGTAACACCATGGTGTAAGACTAAATATACTTGGGTAGCTATATTTACCATGGTGTATGTTATTGCGGATAATATTGTATTGGTGGATAAAACTAAACTGGTTTATGCCCAAGTTGAAGCAATGGAGACAAAGTTTGAATCTCGAGGATTTTAAGCTAAGCCGGAGTAAGACTGAGTAATTGGAAGTGTCGTTTGATCACAATAGAGGACAAATATGGAGTTGATTGAGTTGGGACGCGAAAAAAAACTGACCATTGAGTGAATGCTTTAAGTATCGTGGGTCAGTCATCCAAAAGAATGGTGCCACAGGATTGAGTCGCACAAGATTGAGTCAGGATGATAAAATGGAGAGCGGCTACGGGAAGTATTGTGCGACGAAAACATCCCTCAAAACTAAAGGGAAAATTCTATAAGACTTATAAATTACCATGGTCCAGAATGTTGGGCCTCAGAACTACCATTCCAAAAAGGTAGGACCACCGAGATGCGGATGTTGCGAGGATGCAACAAAGTTAAGGGAAAATCGTTTGCTTTGGTTGAGCATGTAAGAGGGAGACCGTAGAGGCAACCGGTGTGAAGAGTGGAAGAGTGGGGATCTAGGAGATTTTAAAACAGAGGTAGAGGAAGGACCAAAAATGACTTGGTTGGAAGGAGTTAGGAAGGATTTGGAACATGGATTTGCAAGAGAGTGAGGCTCTCTTATCGTAAGGAGCTGGAGGAGGAAAATTATGTAGATGACCTCTCGGAATAATCACTTTTGGGTCATGTTAGCCGACCCCTTTGGTTTTAACCTCCACTTAATTTTTATGGAGATGAGAAGCAATCCACATTCATGAGAAGGTCCACAAATGTCCAAATGTGAAATGGGAGCTTCCCTCCCCATGATGTGGAATGCTCTAAATACAACCGCATGGCTACTTATAGCACATTTGAT
>SNQN01002808.1:54500-68639 GCA_008642245.1 Bassia scoparia | reverse complement strand
TGATGGTGCTTATGAAGTGCTTACAATGACTACATGTGTAATGAATGTTTGTCCTTAGATCTAATGCATGAAATGACCAAGGAAATTGACTAATGGTAAGATGCTTTTGGATTGCGGGATGGAGCCGTCTAAAGCCCCCATTCGAGCAAAGGCGATGCTTGTGATTGCAAGTGAGCCCCCAAGCCATGGGGTTTGGGTGTTGGGAATGGCTTAATTTGTGGTGTCGATGGTAGGTTTAGTGGGTGAGCCCCCAGCTTGATGAGCTTGGGGCAATGGTTGATGGAGCAAGGTAAGGCTAGTGAATTTTGTGGATCATGGGTCTTGGCTTAGCTTTTTGTGGTGGTAATGGTAAGGAATGAGGGATGTGATTTTGATTTGCCCAAATCAGTAACTTGAGCTGAATGCTGCATGAGGAGAGAACATGGAGGAAATGCTGCAATGCGATGCTTTGAGGAGGATGCCTGATGACTGCTACAGAGAGATAGCCTAAGGAAGAGTTGAGGAGAGCCCCTTAAGGTGTATGAAAGAATAGGCTAAAGGTTCAAGAAAAGACAAGGCTAAAATTTGTGACTAAGGGTAAGTAAATGGGGAATTGATGTGGTTGGCTAGATGATGTAGGTTCAAGCTTGAGTCTATGTCGGGTGCTACACTAGGAATTTGTGCTCCTGACTTTAAGGGAATCAAACCAATTGGGAGAGTGGACCTCTGCACGTTATTGAGTTATTGGGTCGGACCTCGAGGAGAGGCTTCCTACGTATCCTTTTGGAATCAGACCGTCGTAGTTCTTGGTGATGATTTGGACAATGCCTCGTGTGAGAGGGCTTTTGTGGTTGTAATGTGAGGCTGTGGTTTGAGGGTTGAAAAAGGCCCACGGTGCGCAGTGTGCTTTTTAGACTCTTGCTTTTCATTTGATCTGGGCTTTGAGCTTTGGATTTGCATTGGATTTTGACATTGATTTGTATTTGTTATGATTGGCATTGAACTTTGATTTTTTTTAGTTTTGCCCATATTCTTCTCTTTTTTTCTTTTGCACATGTCTTTTCCTACGCACCGTTTGATACAAAGGGTTAAGCAGATGTGGGTGATGAAAGAAAGATAGGCTGAATGATAGTGTTTATGGCTCAAAGGGTTGCAAGGGATTTTGATATGATGAAGGGAATGGAGGGAAGAGGTTATTTTGTGGAGCTATGAAAGAAGGCCTCTCTTGGCAATGTCCATTGAATTGTGAGGTCGATTATTAATTTGATTCCATTAAAGTTAGAAGCACAAACTATATGGAGGCTAAAGAAAATGAGAAAAAAGAAACTTTTATTAACAACAAAGAATTTATTACATAGAGGCTAATTGCAGAATTTGATCCTAAACCTAATGACATAGACCCGAAATGGGAAAAGAAATGATACATAGTCTAGGGAAAGGGACTCTCCGACTCGATCCTAAAGCTAAGACTCCAACTGACTCATGTGAATTGAAGAAGGTCATTCTCTATGTCCACTCCGATGTCGTAGACCTTTGCAAATGTGGTAAGGCCTCGATACTTGAGATGATCTTTGTATTTTGGCTGAAGGCCAGAAATGAAGGTCTTGACCATCTCTTCTTCAGTTGGAGCGGAGACTAGGGTGGCAGCAACTCCTCTCCATCTAGTCAGATAGGTAGTGAACCCCTTGTTCTTTCCCTGGTTAAGGATTTCAAGCTCTCGGAAGGATGTTTGGGTCTGAATGTTACCCTTGTATCTTGCCATGAATGCGTGGATGATGTCTTCCCAAGTAGCTATTTCTTTCTCAGGAAGTGAAAAGAACCACTTCTGACATATCGGTTCCAAGGAAAGGGGAAAGACCATTGGAAACAAGGCGGAGTCAATCCCTTTAAGTGCCATGGTGGTCTTAAATCCCTTTATATGGAATCGAGGGTCATCAGTCGGCTTGAACTTGGGTATGTCTTCGGCTGAGAAATCCTTTGGCAGTTTGGTTGCAAGGTTGGGGTCAAGAGGAGGTTGGTCTTGGTAAAAGGTGGGGTCGATGGCTTTTTGGATCGCCTTTTCAAACAGCTTGTCCAAGGAAGAGCTCGAGGTCAACTCCTTGATCTTAGCTTCAAGCTGTTGAACTTGCTCGGCAAGCTTTTGGAGCTTTTTTGGTTGGAGGCCATTTTGTGGTGTTAAGGCTAATGGGTAGTGAAGGTTGGAGGAAGGTTAGGTTGGGCTTAGGGCTCAAACTCTTCAGGTCGAGCAAGGGCTATGGAGACGACTTCACCCTGTTTCAAAAAGAAATAAACCCTTAGTGAACTCCCTTGGTCATTATTGAACATGTGGATGCAGATGCAAATGCATGTCCTAATTCCATGGTCATCTTTCCTAGAATGAATGCATGCATGCAAGGTGCCCTTTCGTTTTTTGAATTTTTTGCTTTTTTTTTTTTAAAGGGCACCAAACGACATAGGGATGTATGATATGCATGTGCCTAAAGAGGTTAGGGTCACGCCTAGAGGTCGAGCCTATGTTGGCTGAAGGTAAGGTCAATCCTAATGTGAGTCTAAAGTCAACGTCTAAGGTCAAAGTCTGTGCCTACCCTAGTAGTCAAGGGTCAAGACCTAAGGTTCAAAGTCTGTGTGGACTAAGGTCGAAAGTTTGAAGGACAAAGTCCTAGTGAACTATGGTCACAGACTAAGGTAGAGGTCAACTAAAGTCACTATGGGCTATGAAATGCATGATGTGAACTAAAAGATGACCATGGACTATATGAAAGTGTTGTGTTAAGGTCTAGAACTATACAATGGCTAGTACCCATACATGCACATATATACAAGACACGTGATGACAAGTCAACTATGGTCAGTCTAGGTTAAGTCAGAGAGTGTAAAGGGCGCCCGAACGATTGAGCTAAAAACAAGGAAATAACAAATAATAAATAGTCCACGCCTAAGGGAAGAGCTGGGTCCAATTTCACCACTTACACGGTAAGTGATGTATGGCCGAGTTACCCCTTATGTACACGCATCTGTAACACGTGTACACGCGGCGTGGGCGGGATAGGACTTGCCTTAGCCATGCGATCCATTAACCACATGCAACCAAGGTAGTATCCCCCCTTAAGGTGGTCTCGAGCATAGAACATGCCCATATTGAGACCAAGGAGCCTAAGGCGCGACCTTATCTCGAAAGGTCACATGCAAAATGCAAAATCCAATAAGCGTGATGATGGAATTACGAGACTTTCAAGTCTGTCCACTTCACCTAACGGTGATTATCCCCAGTGAAGTCGCCAAATTGTAGGACGTGGGCCGTACCCCCGCGTATAGCGGGCGCGCGGCTTGGTACTACATCGGTGCTTTGCGTGGGCTTGAGCCACGGAACCCGCACGTGAGTGCGTTGGGGTAGTGTTGTCGAGTAAGGGGAGTCGCCACCGTGCCTATATAGGTTATTCACGGACGCCCGAAACGTTGGTGCCAAAACAATGGCCCCACGTCCAATCCAATAACCAGTCGTGGGTTCGGGGACATGGTACGGATTGAATCAGTAACCCAATCCGCCCACATGTAGCGGCCTCTACTCGGTCTCATTGTAATTCCATTAAGCACGATTATTGGATGCACCACATCTTAGCAATTTTGAAATCTTATTAGCGCACTAACCCTAAAGATTACTAAGTGGGTTACTATTATACACAAACAAAGACTTCTACAATGGACAAGGCGATCGCTTCATGGTTAGTCAATATTAACAAGGTGCCTAGAAAACCGGTCGTCCATGATTATCTGACTTTAATGTGATACGCATAATTTCCGGTCTTGTTTAAGCAATATATACAAGTGTGATAGGATATGTACAAACGAAACATGAAAACAAAGGTTAGTAAGCATAATAATGTATATGTATATCCTTCTCACCTTGTCTCTGCAAATACACAAATCGTTAAAGTAAAAACTAAAAAGAGACGTCCTTTGATCGAATTGCTAATCAAGACAAAGAAACATGTTAGTATTGACAATAACGATATGCATAATGATAAATTGTGACAAGGTGATGATAATAATAATGAATGTTAACGAAAAAGAATTTGAAAACACGAATAACAATCCTACATATTTACATGAGAGGATTCAAAAGTCGGTTTCTACATTGTATAAATTAAATTAGAACTCGTGATAATAATTAATCAAGTTAAAAGAAAACGAAAGAGAGTTGTAGGTGAGTAATCTCAGAAGTAAACCTTGTTATCGCTCGTTGGATCGAAACAGAATTGATGCTAGAACTCAAGAATGTATGTGTTTAGAGTGTATGAGAGCATGAGAGTGTGAATACGCAAGTTTAGGGACGTGCAAGTTGAATAGACGTGTCCGTCTCGAAATGAGCAAGGCACGTATTTATAGGAACGAGGAGGGGAAATCGAGCGTATATACGCAGGAGACCTGCGTATATACGCAGCCTAGGAGCGTATATACGCAGGGCCTGCGTAATTCGCTCGATTATTCTGCGCGTATTTTTTGATTTCCTCCGATTTTATTTCGTGATTTGCCTTGATTCGACGCACCTAGACACCCTTGCTCTCCAAGCAAGAGTTCTAGAGTGTTCTAGAAGGTTCCACGTATTTCCGGGGTATTTTTTGTGTATTTTGTATTTTTTTGTATTTTCTATGTATAAAAACTTATAAAAATCATAGAAAAATATAGAAAAATCAGAAAAATAATCTAAAAATACTGGTGAGCTCAGAAAAATGTGAAGAGTGTGATGAAAAGTGGAAATTATGGAGATCACCAATATAAATTATTTTTAAAAAAATCCTAAAAATAGAAAATAATTAAAAAAATATTTTTGCCCCCTTTATTTGTCCTTTGCTCAATAGTTCCGAGTATGACCTTATGTGTTTTCAACTTTTGTGAGTTCAAAGCATCTTTTCTAAGTCGAAACAATCGCGAGACGCGGTATGTTTCATCACTGATTACTCGTTTGGGGAGACATTTTTAGGTGTCTACAGTAGGGTACTACAGTTTGTCTATTAAGGTAGTGGATACCACGTTGGTGCAGCTACCTGTGTCTATTATAACGTCGCAAAGCTTATCCCTTACCTTGATTCGTGTGATAAAAATCTTTTCTCTTTGTGAACTTTCTTGCTCTTCGATTTGRGCGTGCAATAATCTGCGAAGGACTAACGTTTGGCCCTCCTTTTCGGCTTCGACCTCGCTAATATTTTCCTCGTCCTCCTCTATTTTGTATTTTTGTGTGTCCTCTGCCTCTTCGATATCTTGTACCTCTTGTAGAGTTAAGACCCTAGCGTTAACACAATCTCGTGCGATATGCCCGTAACCATGACATTTGAAGCACTTCCTCTTATAATCTTGCGAGGAATCTGCATCGGGTCTTCGTTGTTCTGGTTTTGAATTCGTGCCTCTGTTCTTATCCGAATACCTTGCCCTTTCAACAATTTTCGTGTTGGATTTCCAGGAACTTTGTTTCTTATCCTTGCCTTTATTCTCCACTCGTATGGTTACGTTGCACAAATCCTCAAAGCTCCAATATGGTTGTACATCTACTCGCTCAGATATTTCCTGGTTTGATCTGGCCAAAAATCGAGCAATCTTGTGCTCCTCTTGCTCATCAAGATCGCAAAGCATGCATAGCTTTTCGAACTCAGTAACATAAGTCTCCACGCTATTATTCCCCTGTTCTAGTGATTGCATCTGAATATACAAGTCTTATACATAATTTGATGGCACGAATTTCTTTCGCATATGCTTCTTGAGGTGCTTCCAAGAGGTAATTCGATCTCGACCTTCTTTCTGCCTTTTCTTCTTGAGGTTCTCATACCACAGGCTCGCATAACCCGCTAGTTTGCATTCAYCCAACTTACATCTTTGTCGTTCATCATAATCCTTGTAGTCGAATAAGATTTCAGCCCTAGGAATGCTTGTGGTTCGTTCATACCACCATAAAAATCTGGAATATCTAGCTTGACACTCCGATCATCCGCCTTCCTACGGTTGAGTTTCTTGCTGTGTTTCGAGTCTTCTCCGCTGCTATATATTAGCTTCTTGTGAGTGCTTCTCCAAGCCTTGGGTATTTCTTCTCTGCTGGATGAGTTAGAACTCGACGAATACTTTTTCTTCTTCTTCCTTATACCAGAGTCTTCGAGGTGTACTACAAGATCGTCAAGCCTCATAGATAATTCCTTGATCTGTTTATCACGTTGCCAATCTTTCATCTCCTCTCCGGATAAACCTTCAGGCATCTTGTCATTGTCCTCGCTGCTACTGCTCATCGTTGTTTACTCGTAAATTAACACTTGAACGAAACCTATGCTCTGATAACCAAGATGATGCGTGAAAATTGCTTAAATTTAGTAATTTAATTATCGATTATTTTGAATGAAATTTGGATATTAGTTGTTTAACAAATATTGCGATTATTAATTTGTTTACAGGATAAATCCACCCACAAATTAACAATAACAATGACACTTGAGCTTACAGGAATTATTCCACCAACTCAAGAAAATAAACGAATGTTTTAAGCAAACAGAAAAACTGAAATTTTATTAAAACTCTGAACGAATAATTGACAATAATCGAGTTCCTACTTATACTACTTATAAGATAGGAAATAAGATAACTAAAGATATTTATCCTAACCTAAAATTCTAAACTATCTTTTATTATTCGTGCGCATCAAGGATTGACTAAATCAATCTCACAAATAATAAGCTAATATTAATAAAACTAAGATAGATAAATTAATTATACCTAAACTAATATTGCAAGATAATTAATCAACAGCTCATGCGTCAACGTTTCTCCGAGCAGAATGAGCTAAAGGCTAGACTTGACACTCTCCAAGCGGAGAATGCACGCTTGAAAGCCTTGCATGCAGGCAAGTCTAAGGTGACTGGCGATGAAGCTCCCGGCAGGTCACAAGCTCTGGAGTACAACACTCCCGTCGTCCCCAAATTTAGAACCATCAAGGTTCAAAATCTAACACCAAAAGGTAAACTTGTTTCCATGGAACTCATTCCTTTGGAAAGAGAGAAGAGTCAGACTAGGAGCTATCGTAGCACTCCTAAACCTGCAAACACTACAACCACAACCACCAAGGCTGCCTCTAGCAAGGGAGGACCGTATAGGTTTGATAAAGCCTATGTTGAAGATGATGTCTCTTCTCGAGAAGAGCCAGAGGATGTTAGAACCCTCATTGAGAATAGGAAGCAAGGTCGAGAAGCCTCCTCAATGGATTCTCGAATGATAATCGAGATCAAGAAGGAAAGGAACCAGGATGCCAGGCTGTTCCTGGACAAAAAGAGAACCGAGAGGCTTAAGCAAGCCGCTTGAAATGAAGAAGAACATTCACTCACTGGTTCCACGCCGGTGTGCACGAACCCATCTCATCGTTCTCTTAGAACACATGGTCCTTCTCACTGCACATCCGTCCAGGCTGCTCCAAGATCATATCAATAGGAACCGGAGGTCTGTTCCCACCAACGTGGGGGGTGTCACCAAAGCGGTGCTCACCTGGACAGGGGTTACGGTCAGCCATCCAAAGGGGTGACCAGGGGGATGCAAGCCCTCTCCCTAACTGACAAGAATCCCTTCTCTTCCTCTATCCTCATGGCAACTCAATCTCAAAAGATCAAGTTTCCTTCTATTGATGGTTATGATGGAACCACTGACCCAGATGATCACCTGGCCATGTACAAGCATCTCATGTTGACCACCCAGACCGACGATTCAACCTGGTAAATACTTCCTAGTTACCCTCAAGGAGCTGGCCCAAAGGTGGTTTAGCGGTCATCCAACAGGTTCTATCCATAACTTTAATGAATTGGCTGTTCTTTTCACTCATCATTTCATGGCTCATCGCCAAGAGCAAAAAAGTAGCTTACATTTGGGAAGAATTCAACAACGACCCAATGAAAGCTTGAGAAGCTATGTCAAACGCGTCAACAATGAGACTCTCCAGATCCCGAACTTGCCAGACCGAGTGATCCTTGACAACTTCTACCGTGGACTGGACGAGGATAGTCATTTCAAGTTCCAAATGGTCAAACAAAGGGTAGGGGACTTGAATGAATTGATGAGGGAAGCGGAAGCATGGATTCATGCTGAAGAAGTTTGTGCCGTTAGAAAGGCCAAGGAGAAAGTGAATCCTCCTTCCTCCAAACATCAAAGCAACCAGGGACATCGAAGTGGTGGTCATGACAAAAAGAGGTATGGCACCTAGAATATAGAGGAAGAAGAAACATCTCAGAAAGGAACAACCAGGAAGAAAAGAAAGTTCAGCTACACCCCAATAGTTGAGTACACCAAGGATCTCTTCCAGGTTTACAAGGAGGTGAGTAGAGATATTCACAGAGAAGATCCTCCCCCAATCAAAACTGAAATTGACAAGAGAGACAAGTCCAAATACTGCAAGTATCACAAGGAGCTTGGACATGTCACTGATGATTGCTACACCTTGTAACGAACTATAGACCGCCTAGCACACTAGGGCAAGGTGAAGAAGCATTTGATAAAGAAGTTTCTAAAGAAATCCCCCTCGGCTGAGGGTGCCCCAAACGAGGAACATTTTGATTTTGGAATTGTCCACATGAACTCCGGAGGCTTCGCTGCAGGAGGTCCAACGGCTAAGGGCCAGCTAGACTATGTAAGGACCCCTCAACAAGTAACGATCCTTGACAAAGAGGAGGAAGAAAAATTCCAGATGTTCTCATTTGCGAGAAGGATCGTGGGGAGGTAAGCACCCCCCATGATGACCCTCTCGTGGTCGAAATGAAAGTGGCAGATAAGCGTGTCCGCCGCATTCTGATTGACACGGGAAGCTCCTATGACATCATTAGCTTTGAATGCCTTCAGAAATTGAAGTATAATGACAATGACTTGGTGCCATGTCATAACCCTATCATTGGTGTTGGCGGTGGCATCATTCAGCCAATTGGAGTGGTCACCCTTACCTTACGGCTAGGAAGGGAAAATGTCTGCAGGCACTTAAGAGTCAAGTTCCTGGTGGTCAAGAACATGACTGCTTACAACGTCATCATTGGTCGGCCAACTCTCAACGCCTCCAAGTCAGTTGTGGTAACCCATTTAATGTTAATGAAGTTCATAAGCGACGAGGGCAAGGTTGGCACAATCTACGGAGATCAGCAAGTCGCTCGAGAGTGCTATCTAACCACCGTGAAGCCACTTGTTGGGGGCAAGGATAATGGTGTGCCCGAGACTTCGAAACAAGGGGCCAACAAGAAAAGAAAGTCAGGCGAGGTGTTGATGGTTCACGACACCCACCAAGAAATGATGGCGATACATGGTTTGTTTGCTTCCATCTCTCGGCCAGAGTCATGGGGTTAGCAAGAGGACTTCGCCATAGATCCCAGCTTGCTAGAGAGAACAGTCAAGGTAGGCGATGCTATGAGTGACAAACTGGGGCAAGAGGTCAAGGACTTGCTAAGGGAATACAAGGATGTCTTCGCCTTCTTGGTGGAAGAAATGCCAGGGGTCGATCCAAAGATCGCCCAGCATAGCCTAGACTTTGACCTTACATACAAACCGGTCAAGCAAAAGAAGAGAACCTTGGGGCCAGTGCAAAGCAACGCAGCTATGGAAGAAGTGAAAAAATTGCTAGACGCTGGGTTCATTCGTTCATGCCAGTATCCAAAGTGGACATTATTTATGGATGGATCATCCACCCAAAATGGCTATGGGGCGGGGATATTGTTTAAGTCGCCGGAAGGGGATACTTTTGAATATGCAATGCGGTTCAAATTCCAGACATCTAACAATGAGGTAGAGTATGAAGCTCTAGTAGCGGGAATTAGAATGTGCAAAGCGGTTAGGGCAAGAAAGATTGATGCTATCACTACAAGAAAAATGGCATCGGCCGACCGTGGTTACCGACCGAAAATCGGTCGGTAAGATGGGTTACCAACCGATTTTCGGTCGGTGAGCTAGGTCGCCTCAAGAACATTTGGTAAGGAGAGCCTCAGCGACCGATTTTCGGTCGGTGACATATTACCGACCGATCACCGACCAAATTGAACGACTAAAGGATTGGAGGGAAAAGGAGTTTACCGATCGATATTTCTATTGGTAAACCCCTTTTCCCTCCAAATATTTTTGGAGGGGAAACCATTTACCGACCGAAATTTCGATCGGTAAATCTCATATATAAAAAAAAAGAACAGAAACCAGCTTGCAAATGCTGGTTTCCAACAGCCAAAACACAAACCTCATATTATAAAAATCAACCAAACCCACAAACCTCATATTATAAAAATCAACCTAAAGTTTGTAAATTGTAAGTTGTCAGGACACAAACCATAAGCATATTATACATTTATACCATAAACCAGCTTGTAATTCATTAAACAAATAATATACCACTTTACATTTATACAAAAAAATAGATCTACAATACGTAAACTATCCAAACTGAAATAGATTCTTCAAATCTGCAAAATGAATTATATTCTTCAAATCTAGAATTAAACCTACAAAAAAAATTAAACCAATAATGAAAAAGAAATTAGAATTCAAATAGTAGAAGAAAAAAATCCGAAATAGAAAACAACATATAATCTCACAAAAKCCCCAAATTAAARAATGAATTATTTGARGAGTCTTCAGAAGAATGCTCCATGACTAGTAATCAGGAGCAAGTTAAAAGCACAATTGTGATAAATGAGAAGAGCAAATGCCTCTTCTTTACACCAAGCTAGTGAAACAAGATAACGTCATAAGGGGTTAAAAGCAATCCTACTAGTAAGTTATATACTCGTATGGGCATCATTAACAATGTCAAAATACAGGACAAGACCTTTCAATGCATGCTTCAGAGAAGAAATGAGAGCTTCAACTTTTAAACCTATGCCTTATCCAACAACAA
Source organism: Bassia scoparia (assembly GCA_008642245.1). NCBI lineage: Eukaryota > Viridiplantae > Streptophyta > Magnoliopsida > Caryophyllales > Amaranthaceae > Bassia > Bassia scoparia. Next base: position 57,778 of record SNQN01002808.1, on the reverse strand, counting down.
CAAAACACACACACACACATACCAAAAAAATACCTTCTTAAAAATGCAAATCTATCAAAGTCTGGCATGTCACAGCCAGCTGGTTGCCATTTATACGATTCGTAGCCAAAATCAGGGCGTTGTGTAAGTCTACAAGCCCACATCTCCGATAACCATTTCTTACATTTAAAGCCAAAATATAATGGTCGCCTCTGATCCACAACCCACCTTCTCTTTGCATAATTACACACTGTCAATGTTAAAACACAACATCTTTACCATAGTAGAAATATAAAAGTCAAACAAACCAAAATCAAGCTAAGTCAGAACAACTCAACAATCAGTCTTGGCAAAAACATGACATGCAACCGAATTCAAGTTAAAGAACAGGATGGATGAGCTGTGAAAATAATGCCCGGACAAGCTAACAATTTAACAGACCCAACCCCAAACAAGTAACTAATTAAGAGATATTATTAGAAATCGAAAAGGAACAAAACTACCACAGATTTCCTCAATGTTTCCAAGGTATGAGGTGTAGCAGAAGCAAATCCATCCAATATACACCAATTCTTAATTGTATAGACAATCAAAATGAACATAATATAAGTAAAAAAAATGTACAGTGTACAAATTTTGCAAATGACACATGTGAGTGATTGCTTTGATAAGAGTTCTCTCTTTCTGATATTTAAAGAGTGTTCTATTAATGTCCTTGAGAACGATCAATCAATGTCTTTAACCTGCAGCAGTTCACAGTTATTCACCAAGGCCTCATAGTCTCATACTGCTAGTTTAATAAAAAAAATCAAATATAAAAGCGAAACTAATAGAATAAAAAAATCAATGTCTTCTCATTTGTTCTTCTCATTTATCAATTTTTAATCACTAATTAACTGCTCCATGACTCCCCTAAAAGTATGCATTTGGTATGACACTTCAACTCAAGAGTGTAGTCTGCTCTATTGTGTATTCAATCAATTTATCATAATGATTTGGCTTCATCATGGACGACACCACTCATAAACATACTTACAAATACACCTAAAATCATACAAATGTAGTCACTAAAATTAAAAAGAATCATTGAAAAGTAATGAAGTCTATATCAATTCACATGCAAATGTACRGTACTCAAACTCCTACATTGCGCAAATACTTAGACAAACAAACAACATTAAAGTCTTCATCATATAAATATGTGAGAATCATAATTGTACCTTATTATAAGAGAGTGAATRTGTCTTCCATAATTAAACCCATAAARACCTYTACAAGAAGGAAGAATGGTAGKAAAAGTAAACTCATTTGGTTCYGTACCTGCAAGAAATTTCTAAGACTCATCAGTCCTCAAATRAGGAAAACYYCGAACATAGAAAGAAAGAACCACAACGAATCAGTCCTGCAACTTGAAAGCAACCCTATGTGTCTTATTTAGACTCGATAGGTTAAAAGTCATCATCATGACCAATGAAGTTTTACACTAAAACATACTAATTACTTCATCTCTGAATATGTGAAACTTGAAACAATTAGCTTTTGAAGTTAATCTGCTTTTCTTATCCGATAAAGAGGTGAAGATAATACAACAACCCACTTAAATCACTAATTAATGACAACTGACTACAATGTTCCTACAATTCAAAATCCTACATATAGTTTATGTAGCAGTGAGAAACTTTTGGTTTTCTGAAAACTAAAACTCGATTTATTATTGCACTAAAACAAGTCCCAAATCAATTGTTACATAATAACATCAATCAATAGCCTTATAACCAAAGAACTTCCAAATTCCTAATGCACTAATATTTCTGAAAAACCACATAATATGCTAGTTTAATAATAACTAGAAAATCTCAAATATTCAAAAATCAGGCAAATGTACAAAAACAAAACAAGAGAAAACCCACAATTCTAATTCTAAAAATAGCGTAATACTTGCAACAAAAATTCAAACTTCAAAATCACTTGTAATTGTAACATTGTGAAGGAAAAAGTACGTATAAAGTATGAACCCAGCAAAAAAGGAAAAAAAATCTAAAAAAATGCCCATAACTTGATTCAAATTATAAAATCAAAGAATTAAAATACCGAAAATCAAAGAAAAATTAAAAAAGAAAAAAGGAAAATTGCTAGATCTAAGTTGTTGAGTCCCTTAAGTTTTGAATGATGACAAACCATTACAGGAAACAAGATGCTTCAGTTTGAATATAGTTGGTTCTAGGAACCAGTTGGTTTGGGATACTTGTTTCCTCAGACAAGTTAATATTTATTGTGAATACTTTGAAACTAACTTGTTTGTTACAGGGAACAGCTGATTACATGAAAAGCTCATTCACTGGTACAGAACCAGTACGAGCTGTTTCCTTGACTGTTATGCTGAAAATCATCATATATCTTTTATTGCATGTTAACATTGTTATATGTGCAGTAATAGATTGATTCCAAGACTTGAAGTGTGAATCCTTTCGAAGACATTCGAAGAAAGAAGCTGTGCTCAAAATGGAAGTAGTTGAAGGAAGATTCAAGTTCTTGAAGATTACATGAAGATTAGAAGAATTGCTCTTTAAAGTTTAATTTTAGGAATTCATGTAATATGCTTTGTAGTGTGATTGAATAGTAATAGTCCAAGTGCTTTAAGTGTTTTTTTGAGTATGATATGAATTTTGGTACAAAGCTTGGAACAGAATTCATAACACACTCATTTAGGGAACCAAGCTGGGGAACCAGTTGTGTTCCTGAATGGAATATTGGCTGCGGTTTTGAAAAAGGATTTTTCCAAAATATTTTAAAAGGATATTTTGAAAAGATATTTGCAGCTAGAAATATAAATGAATATGTGTATATTGCCTTAAACCTTGGAGTATATATCTTGTTCGATTAATTCCTTACGATAAAATCGAACAAGATAAATACTTTCCATAAATCTAAATCTTGCCTTGTTTGGCAAGCATAGATTTATGGAAACTTGGGTTTAAGTCAATATACATATAAATACACATCTATACTTCCATATTCCATAACTCTCTCCACGGATTAAAGAGCATAATATTTTTGAGAGAAAAACACAAAAGCACAAGTCCATTACTATTGAGTCATACACGAGCATTAGTCGAGCAAAAACATTCTCTTACTTAGCTTTTAAGAAGTCATTCATAAGAGAGAAAATTGCTATTGTAAAGACATTCAACAGAGGGGTTGAAGGCCTGGTGAGTGTTTGTGAGTTCAAACAGAAAGTTGGACTTACGAGTGTGAGTCGAGTGCACATTCAGAGTTGAGTGTGGGGTGTGCTGGTTCCC
>SNQN01002808.1:22092-42054 GCA_008642245.1 Bassia scoparia | reverse complement strand
GAGTAGGGAAACAGTAGAGTGAGCAAGTTCTTTGTTTTTGGGAGTAGATTAATAAAAGAACTTAGGATAGGAGGACGTAGCCCAGAGTTGGGTGAACCTCGTTAAATACTGTGCGTTCTTTATTGCTTTACTTATATTCCGCTGCGTACAGGAACCAGCCCAACTGGTTCCTTATTCTAAGTCCGAAAGCAAAAGAAGAAAAATTGGTTATCATTAACTATACTCAATTCACCCCCCTCTTGAGTATTACATAACCTTCATAAGTGAAAAACGAAAAATCAAAGAAAAATGAAAATCGAAAAAAAAAAGAAATTCGAAAAAAATTGAAAACAAAATTCTAAATAAAAAAACGAAACCAAGAACAAAAAAACTGGATAAAAAATAAAAACGAATGAAACCTAAAATAAAAAAACGAAATCAAAGAAAAAAAATAGATCTACAAGAATCAGAAGAAAAAAATCAAAAAATAAATAAATAAACGTACCTTCGAGAAGATCGGACGGTGGTGGAATGGTGGTGGACGGTCGTGGAGGCGTGGTGCGGGGATTAAAACCCCCCAAAAAGCGATAAAATGAAAAAAACCCCCCAAAAAAATTGAAAGAAAAAAGAAAGAAAGAACGAGATATGAAGAAAGAGAGGAGAGAGGTGACGAGAGAGAATGAAGAAAGAACGAAGGAAGGAGGAGAGAGAGTGAATGAGTGAATAGGAAAATAGAGGGGAAAACATAAGGAAAGAGAGTGGGGAGGGGCCCACCCGGATAAAATACAGTGGGGGACAAGTGGACAATGGCGTGAGATAAGGAGAGTGGAGTTAAAAAAAAACATAATACTCACCGACCGATATTTCGGTCGGTGTACTGACCGAATTTGGGTGATAAATTATTTATAATATTTTTTTTAATTCATGTTCATGGAGGGAAAACTTTGATGGGAAAAAAATAATTAACTTACCGACCGAAAATACGGTCGGTAATACCGACCGATTTCAAATCGATAAATTACACCGACCGATTTCGGTCGGTGTCGGTCGGTGTTACCGACCGATTTTTTTTCGGTCGGTAATTTCGGTCGGCCTTAGACAGGGTCAAGAAGGAGGTTAAAGGGCTAGAACGCTTTTACCTAGTGCAAGAGCCTAGGTCAGAAAACAATCAAGCCGATGCATTGTCCAAGGTTACTAGCTCAGCTATTGGCGACTATCCAAGGTCAGTCTGTTGGGAAGTCAAGAGTTAACGAAGTGTAGATGAGCTAGACGAGGTCCACTACATCTATAGGGGAAGCACTTGGATGGATGAGATCATTGAGTTCAAATAAACCGGAATTCTACCTCTTGATCCCAAAAAAGCTAAGTACGTGAAGCGGCGAGATACATCGTTTGTATATTGGAATGGCCAGCTCTACAAGAAGTCTTTCTCTCACCCCTTACTCAAATGCATCACTACTGAGAAAGGGGCAGAGGTGTTGGATGATATCCATCAAGGTCAGTGTGGATCGCATATTGGGGCAAGGTCTTTAGTTGAAAAGACCCTTCGAACAGGCTACTACTGGCCAACCTTGAGAGAAGACGCAGCCAACCTAGTTAAGAAGTGCCAAAAGTGCCAAATCCATGCCAACATTCATCAACGGCAAGCAAATCAATTGTCCCCCGTGCTATAACCCTTACCATTTGCTAAGTGGGGTGTAGACATCCTTGTACCATTTCCTCAAGCCCCGGGGCAAAAGAAATTCGTGATCGTGGTAGTAGACTACTTCACAAAATGGGTGGAAGCCGAGCCAGTGCGTAACATCAAGGTGCCCGATGTCCAAGGATTTTTGAATAGAAATATCATAACTCGTTACGGGGTGCCTCAGTCTATCTTCTTCGACAATGGCCCTCAACTTGATTCAAGCATCCTTACCAATTGGCTACCAGATCAAGGTATTATCGCCCACTTTGTTTGCGTAACACATCCCGAGGCTAATGGACAAGTTGAATCCTTGAACAAAATCATAAGCAATGGGTTGAAAAAGAAGCTGACCATGCTAAGGGTCTAAGGGTGGACGAGTTGTACAACGTGCTATGGTCAATACGAACAATAATGAAGAACTCAACGGGTGAGACTCCATTCACCCTTATTTTTGGCTCAGACGCCGTATTGCCGATTGAAACGCATGAGCCAACTCTATGGGTCATGATGTACACCGAAGAAGGAAATTGGGAAGCCATGAAGTGTAATCTTGATCTCCTACCTGAAATCCGGGGCAACGCTCTCCTTCGCCAACAAATCTACAAGTTAAGGATGTCTCGAGAATATAACAAAAGAGTCAACCATAGGCCTCTCCAACTGGGAGACCTAGTGTTGAGAAAAATGGAATCCACCGGAAGGGCAAAGGAGGATGGCAAGTTGACCCCTAACTGGGAGGGCCCTTACAAGATATGTGAGGTGCTAAGGGACGACACATTCAAGTTAGAAGATGGCAAGGGGCAACGGTTAACTCACCCATGGAACGCCAACAACCTTAGAAATTTTTTTGTTTAAGCAAACATTTATGAGCCGACTTGAAGGCGCTCATTCTAAGTCGAGTTGCCAAGCGTGCACTCGCATTGTCAAGTTTGAGTCGACCTCAAGGCACTCAAAACTTGTAAATTTTGAAGCATCAAGATTGAATGAAAGCCTTCAATACTTTGAACTTCAATTGATTCTTATCTTATAGGGGCAACTCCCCTCCTTGGTCATAGAGTGAAATTCAAAGCGAATAATCCACACTCTTGGCCAACCTCAAAACGAGATAAAATTGATAATTTGTTAGTTAATATTAACCTAAAAACTTGACGAAATTTTCAACAAGTTATATGCTTAGAAGTTTTTAAACTTGGCTAATTTATCAAAAGAGGGCAAATGACCCTAACTATGCGAAGGGAAAACGTCCCTGGCTAAATCGGAAGCGCAAACGTCCCTGGATATGCGAAGGGCGAACGTCCCTGGATATGCAAAGGGAAAGTGATCCTGGATAACGCGCGAAGAGCCAGCGGCTCTGAATAATGTGCGAAGGGCAAGTAACCCATAAAATTGGTGAGATGCGAGCTCACCATTTTGTAAAATCTACAGAAACAGACTCGCATTGAAAATCAAAATGTGCGAGGTGCGAGCTCACTGTTTTGTAAATTCAATGGAAACAAACTCGCACCATGCCATATACAAGGGCAAGTGACCTAAGATACACAAAGAAATAATACAAGTATAGTGCCTCGACCTATCAAGCAGACACGGGAAAAGTACCCATCGCTTTGCCTATCGCCTTGCTAATTGCCTGAAGTATCCGCTGCGAGTTGCGAGCTCACCATTTTTTTAAAAACTTTCAAATCTGACTCACATACATCTTCATTCAAGGGTAGGCTGCGAGGTGCGAGATCACCGTTTTGTGAAAACGTTCAAATCTGACTCGCATACATCTGCATTCAAGGGAAAACTACGAGGTGCGAGCTCACCGTTTTGTGAAAACGTTCAAATATGAGTCGCATGCATCTGCATTCAAGGGCAAACTGCGAGGTGCGAGCTCACCGTTTTGTGAAAACGTTCAAATTTGACTCGCATACATCTGCATTCAAGGGCAAACTACGAGGTGCGAGCTCACTGTTTTGTAAAAATAATCAAGTAAGGTTCGCACATCGCATCATACGAAGATAACTTGCGACTTCCTTGACTCAATCTCCTTGTTTAAGGGCAATCAGTATGATTGATTGACTTGACACCACTGCTAGGTCCTAAGTCAATCAATTCTTGGAATCTATAAACTTGGACATTTTGCACAAGCAAGAGTTCTTGCTGTCTAAGGGATGATCTGATCACACATATATACTTAAGGTCGGTTTAACTAAGGAGTGTAGCCCATGCGACCAAGGAAGGGCCCATGGACTACAGGGGTAAGTGTATCTAAGCAGCAAAAAGTGCGAAGTTCGAATGCGAGAAAATAAAAAGCGAAGACAAAATGCGAGATAATATAATTGAAACATACACTACAACAAAAGTTACATATAGAGGCAACCATATATTGCCTCTAAATATATAATTGCTGCCTCTAATGGTCTTTAGAAGCAATTTTTTTGTTGCCTCTAATTCCTCCGTCGCTAATTGTAGGTTGCCTCTAATACCACCTTTTAGAGGCAGACAAGGCATGTTGCCACTAAAATCACTTACATTTAGAGGCAACCATGAGTTTGTCGCTAATTACAGGTTGCCCCTAATGCCACCTTTTAGAGGCAGACAAACAATATTACTAGTAAAGACATTATGTTTAGAGGCAACCATTAGCTGTCACTAATTGTAGGTTGCCCCTAATGCCATCTTTTAGACTACACCTTTCCCACATTCTACAAACTTGATGTGACTTGAAAGGACAGATGTTAAAGCGCTCACTTGTATAAGTAGACATGATTTGGATCCTTGCTTAACCAATAGCTAGTAGACTCTGATATTGTGTTTTGTGTTGTTTGTTGCCAGAGTTCAAGTAATCCAAAGGATCTCACTTGAAGGACTGTTAGAAGGATATCTTAGGATCATGTGGGGAACAGGCATATCTGTTCTTGTTGGTACCCTAAAGGTATAGCTCAACTGACTCTATGGTATTTAAGCAGTCGTGCAGATTAGCTGCGGTTCTAGTTTGTAAAAAGAGACATCATGAGCTATGGCAAACTTCTAGGCTCTTGTAACTATCATGGGGTTCTTCAAAAGCAAAAATCTTCCAGTGCCTTATCACAGCTGATATCAGAATTTATATTTGCCGCAGCCCTATTGTTGTTCTCAACTCTTGTGGATAAGAAACAACTGAAAGTTTTGGTGCTTGAAGTACAACAGTGTTTCAATCTTTTGTGACAACACGAGTGCTATAAAACATTTCCAAAATCCAGTTCAGCTCTCTAAGGACTAAACACATTGAGATTAGACACCACTTTTGAGAGAAATGTTGAGAAGGTTGTGGAGATGTTGTTCTGCAAAAACGAGGATAAATAGCAGACATCTTTACAAAACCTTTGTGATCCGTGAGACTTTTTGTAGATTAAGATCTTTTGGGGTCTAGTTAAAGATTTAGTTTGTTTTGGGTCATAATAGTAGATCTGGCAAACTGGGCTTCTATACTTTTCCCTCAAGATGGGCTAGAAACATCTCTTTTGTATGGTGTGTTTAATAACGATGTGAATCCTTCAGTGTTATGTAGATGGCCTTGATTCCTGCAAAAAGGGCTTGAAATCATTGTTGCAAGAAGAGTATGTAATTGAATATTTATTCACAGAAACAGAATTGTCAATGTTTTGCACAGGTTGACCAGCGAGGGAAATAGCAGGTCAGCTCTAATATGTTCCGATTTATATTTTCAATATCCTATTTGAATTATTAGGATTATTTTTCTTTTGGAAAGAAATTTATCTTATTCAGTTATGTTGGCTTTGCCTTTGATCAAGGCATAACAAATTATATAATGCTGAAAATTGAAGTCTGGTGAGGTAATTATATTGGTAGTGTCATTGCAAATAAATTTCGAAAAATCTTAGCCGGTTATTGACTTCAACCGGCTATATTTCTTCAAACTCTTCACTTCTTTTGTGATCTGTCTCTCCACTATACTTACTTGGTTCGTAACCCCCTTTCGATTGGCCATGGCCATCATCGACATTCATCACTCTTATACTTCTTCTCATTTTCAAAGTTTGCTTATGTTTTTCACACTCAATTCAAATTAAAATCACGTTCATCAAATTACTGTTCATTGTCGTCTGCATCATTCAAAGCGAATTCATTGGGGTAGAAAATTCGAACACAGGAAGGAAAGGTCGATGGTGAGCGGCTCACTCTATGTATGATTACATCACTTATTCCAAAATTAGTGAATTATGAGAAACCCTGAACAAACAACTCGAAGCAAAACCTAGAGATACCACCCACAGATTCGGTCAAAAACTATCTACTCCACAACAAATTCAACCAATAACCCACTTTAAACTAACCCATCAATAAACCTCAATTATATAAACTGCTAGGATTGTGGTCTCCTATGAGAGTCCTATGAGGTGTGGTTCCACAATCAAGGATACAGCTCATCTCTCAGGGGAAAAAAACTTCATAGAGACAAGAAAATTGAATCTAAGTAATATATGAGAAGGGTCATTTACTGGTGAAGATGACGTTTAAATAAACTTGTGATAAAGGAAGGGGAATGTGTGGAGCTCAGTTAGAGGAGACAATCGTTCAGCATGTGAAAATGAAGTTAGGATAGAAGAGGTAGAATACAATTCAACTGGTTCTGAAAGGGGAACCAAGAGGATAGGCTGTGTGCTAAACCACCTCGCTCAGTCAAAGGTTAGTCTGTGAATCTCCCGTTATTGGTTTACTGACTTAGGTGCTTTAGAGTAGTGATTATCTGGGTTGTAGAGCTTGAGGTATGGGTTATTTCACTGTGGCCTGCCTCTATCTGAGTTTAGGATTTAAGTTGAATGATCAAGGATGGATGTCTTGTTGATTGTATCTGCCGCTTAAGGTCTCTAGGGTGGAGGGACTTTTATGTGAAGTCTCAAACAATGCCGGATTTTATGTCTACTTGGTTCTTTACTATGATGTATTGAAGGTTAGTTTGTCAGTTTCTTCTGTCTAGTATGTTGGCGATTCCGTAGGATGGTTTGATAAGTATCTCTAGTTGACGGTGGCCTTATGTTGGTATGGTCAAGCCTGAATGAAATTGTGATGATTTTACTGTTGTGTGAGGAAAGATGCCTAAGAAATATGGTTATTTTCCAAATCTGCTGATCTTAAGGAACCACTGATGCTGGTTGGCTATTCTTTGCGTAACAGTTGTGTTCCTCCGAGCTCAAGGAGAAGAGGGAACAGTACGCATCATGGAGATGGTACTGATTCTACGCTGTGATGAGAAGATTAAGATAATTTCCTTCCTTGATGCTCGACCACATCTGAATTATTATAGGTTTCATCTCTATCCACTTTAACTCTTGCCCATGGTGATCTTATCATTCTCACTCGACTGGCTAAGGATGACAGTTAGTGCCTAGTGGATCCACATTTGTACTAGTTACGGTGTTCACATAAGGCTATCCAAAGCAAAGTGGTCTTGATATTGTGTTGATGTTCTTAAGGTTTAAGTTTAGGAACCAGGTGGAGGTTAAGCCACACTCCAAAGAAGAGCCAAGGCAAGAGAACCAGCAGTCATAACAGTGTGTTCTGGAAAATTGTAAGAAACTCAGGGTAGAAAACTTGGTAAGTGATGAGCTTGGTTCAGTGGTAAATTCAACCTCTTCGAATGCCAAACGGTCAAATGGAAAGAGTTGAGCTGAGACCAATTGCTGTTGCTAACTTGTCCTTGATTTCACAAGCTCAGACTGGCCTCCAGGTATTGGTTCTGTTCTCTCTCTAAAAGTACCAGGTTTCGACTCTAGACTGTGCAAGTGAATGGTCGGTCGGGGTTTTAGAACCAGGGACATTGATAGATTAACAAGCAGTAGACAGGAGGAGAACAAAATGGTTGAAGACCAGTTGATGAATGAGGGAGTCGAGAAAAGAGTAGATGATGTGATGATGCAAGATGATGAAGATGATGTAGATGCTGAGCACCGATGATGATGAGGAGGACGAGTTATGGATGGAGAGAGTGATGTTGTTTCTCTGTTTCCCCATCCCTAATTTTCTTTAAATCTAAAAGCAGATTAACAGTCTGTTTCTGTTGACCCACTGATTATTCCACCCTATCCGACGAACATTTCTTTCTATGTGGATTAGTGGTCCTTTTTAGTTTGTTAAACTTGCTGATCTGTAGTGGACTATGGCTACTTGTTGTTATGTTGATGTATGTAGTTAACTGGGTTATCTGTTTTTGCAGCTGAATATGACTTTGAATGGTGGTTTGATGCCACTTGTATGGATGAGCACATTTAATCATATTTTGTGCTACTTCCTTAACTTGAGGATGTTATGATGCAAAAGGGGGGTAAAAAGGTGGCATCGTAAGTTCAAAAGTAGCCAATGGAATTAGTTTTAGTACTTTAGTTTCAGTTAGTTCTAATAGTTAAGTGTTTTTAGGAAAGCCAGTAGATAGTTAGTCTAACTTGTTCATTAGTCCGTATCTTTTAGAGAACCAGTTAGATTATAGCTAACCTGTTGCATATTAGTCTTTAAGTCTCTGTTTCGGTGTTCACTTTTCTTTTGAGTACAAAATTGATAATGGTTTACTTGTCTCTAATTGTGTTGGTTGCAGGAACTGTTCGATTAGTTTGTTCATCATCAAAAAGGAGGAATTTTGTTGGTTCCCTAAGTATATTGAATGAATGCAAACCATTACAGGAAACAGGGATGCTTCAGTTTAAAATTAGTTGGTTTTGGGAACTAGCTGGTTTGGGATTACTTGGTTCCTCAGAACAAGTTAAATATTTATTGTAATACTTTTGAACTAACTGTGGTTTTTTACAGAACAGCTGTATTAATTATGAAAAAGTCCTTTCACTGTACAAAACCTATGTACGAGCTGTTTCCTTGACTGTTATGCTGACAAATCAGTCATATATCTTTTTTATTGCATGTAACATTGTAATTCAGTAAATATGATTGATATCCATGACTTGAGAAGTTTGTGAATCCTTTTGAAACATTCGAAGAAAGAACTGTGCTCAAAATGGTAAGTAGTGAAGAAAGATGTCAAGTTCGTTGAAAGTTACATGAAGATTAGTAAGTAATTGCTCTTTTAAAGTTTTAATTTAGAATCAATGTATATGTCTGTTATGGTGATAATTTTGAATAGTAATAATCCTCAAGTGCTTTAAGTGTTTTTGTTGAGTGTTTGATATGTTAATTCATGGTACAAGACTTGGTAACAGAATTCATACCACAGTCATTTAGGGAACCAGTGCTAGGAATCAGTGGTTCGTGAATCGGGAGTCGTATATATTTGGCTGCGTTTTGAAAAGAGGATTTCTAAAGAATATTTTAAACAGGATATCTTTGAAAATGTTATTTGCTAGCTGAAAATATTATGATAATGTAACTATGTCTATTCTGCCTTTTAAACCTTGAGTAGTATATCATCTTGGTTCGATTAATATCCTTATGGGAATTTAAATCGAACAAAGATAAATACTTTTCGATAAACTTTATAAAGTCTGCTTAGTTTGCAAGTGTTATAGATTTAAGGATAACTGGGGTTGAAGTCTAAAATATTATAATCATATAAGTTACATCTGCTATTAGCTTCCACTTCATATTACTCTCTCCCCGATTAGAAGAGCATAATTATTTTGAGTATGAGATAATAACACAAAAGCACATGTCCAGATTTACTATTTGAATTCGTTCAACACGAGTCTTGATCGGCAAAAATATTCTCTTACTGCTTTTAAGAGTCATTCATTTAAGAGATAAAATTGCCTATGGTTAAGGCACAATCAGAGGGTTGAGAGCCTGGGTGAGTGTTTGGTGAGTTCAAAACAAAGTTTGGACTTACGATGTGCGTAGTCGACGTGCAATTTCAGAGTGAGTTTGTGGGGGTGCTGGTTCCTGCAGTATGGAAACAGTAGAGTGAGCAAGTTCTTATTGTTTTTTGGAGTTAGATTAATTAATAGAACTTAGTAGCTAGTTGAGTGAGTTAGCCCAGAGTTTGGTGTGTACCTCAGTTAAAATACTGTGTCGTTCTTTATGCTTTATCTATATTCCGTGCGTTTAGGAACCAGCGCCACTGCGTTCCTTATTCTAAGTCCGAAGCATAAAGAAGAAATAATATTGTAGGTTTATCATTTAACTTAGTACTCATCACTCCCCCTCTTTGGAGTATTACATAACCTTCCAATAGAGTGAAAACGAATAAATATCAAATGAAAGAATGAAATATCGAAAATAAAAAAAAAGTAAAATTCGAACAATAAATTTGTAAAAATAATGTACTAGAGGTAAAAACTAAACGTAAGAACATATAAAAAACTAGTGGTGATCAAAAATTCAAAATCACGAGAATGATAACCTAACAATAAAACAAAACGATAATCAAAGAAATAAAAATAATCTTACAAGAATCTCAGAAGAACAAAAATCAAAATATATAATATATTAAATCGTACTTCGAAGATGTCGGTTACGGTTGGTTGAGGAATGTGTTGTGTCGGGTAACGGTCGCTGTGAGGCGCTGATGTGCCGGTTGATTAAGAGACCCCCCAGAAGCGATAAGAATGAAAAAAACCCCTAAAAAATTGATAGAAAAAAGAAAGAAAGAGCCGAGATATGAGAAAGATGAGGAGTGAGATGGTTGACGAGAGAGATATGAAAAGAACGAAGGAAGGAGGAGAAGAGTGATGAGTGAATAGGAAAATGAGGGAAAACATAAGGAAAGAGAAGTAGGGAGCCACCACGGATAAAACTTACCAGTGGGGACAAGTGGACAATCGTGAAGATAAGCGAGAGTGGAGTTAAAAAAAACATAATACTCACCGATTCCGATATTTGGTCGGATGATAGGTTTCTATGTAACTACCGAATTTGCCTGTGATTAAATTATTTTAATATTTTCTTTTACAATTCTATGTTCAATGAGGGAAAACTTTGATGGGAATAAAAATGTAAATTACTTACCGACCTGAAAATACGATATCGGTTAATACCTAATCCGATTTCAAATCGATAATTACACCCGACCGTATTGTCGGTCGGTGTCTTCGGATCAGGTGTTATACCGACGATTTTTTAGTTCGGTCCACAGTAATTTTTCGTCGGGCCTTGTGACAGAGGTCAGAAGAGGTTAAAGGGCTAGAACGCTTTACCTAGTGCAAGAGCCTCGTAGGTCAGAAACAATCAAGCCGATCATTGTTCCATGGTATACTAGCTCAGCTTATGGGACTATCCAATGTCAGTCTGTATTGAAAGTCAAGAGGTTAACGAAGTGGTAGATGATCTAGACGAGGTCCACTTCATCTATAGGAGGAAGACTTGTAATGATGAGATCAGGTTGAGTTCAAATAACACGCGAAATTCTACTCTTGTCCCAAAAAGTAAGTACAGTGAACGGCGAGATGATCGGTTCTTGTTTAATGTGAATGGTCAGGCTCTACTAAGAAGTCTTTTACTCTCACCCATTACTCAATGGCATTCACTACTGAGGAAAGGATGGCGAGGGTGTTGGGATGAATATCATTCAAGGTCATGTGTGGATCGCATATATGGAGTGACAAGGGTCTTTAGTTGAAAACGACCTTTCGAACAGGCTACTACATGAGTACCAACTTGAGTGAAGATCGCATAAGCCCAACCTAATGTTAAGAACAGTGCCAAAAAATGCCAAATCCCTATGCAGAACATTATCAACGGCACAGCAAATTCATAAGTTGTCCCCCGTGCTATATATCACCCTTTTACCATTTTGGCCTAAGCTGTGGTGGTGTAGACATCACTTTGTACCATTTCCTCAGCCCCGGAGGCGCAAAGCGGAATTCGTGTGATCGTGGTGTGATCTTACGTTTTCACATAAATGTTGTGATAAAGCCGAGCCAGTGTTCTCGACATCAAGGTGCCTGATGTCCAAGAGATTTTTGAAATAGAAATATCATAACTCGTTACGCGGTGCCTTCTAGTTCTATGACTTTCTTCGACAAGTGGCTCTCAATTGATTGCCAAGAATCCTACCAATTGAGCTACAGATCAATCTTGGTACATTATCGCTCTCACTTGTTGTTTGCGTATAACTCATCCGTAGGCTAAATGGACATAGTTGATGATATCCGGCTTGAACAAAATCAAAGCAATGGGTTGAAAAAGAACGCTGACGCATGCTAGGGTCTAAGGGTGGACGAGATGTGTCTACAACGTGCTTCCATATTCTGGGGGTCAAGCATCACTAATATGTTTCTATCTGGAAAAACTCACATCATAATGAGATAGACAATCCTAACAGAGGCGTGAGACCATCCATCCTGCGACAACCATAACATTTTTGGCTCAGAAGCAAGCTGCACCCAAGAAATGATGCGTATTGCTGGCCGGATTCTGAAACCTGCATTTATTGAAGGCCATATCTTTATATGGGTTCTGACTGACCATATCTAAAGCCAGCCGAAGATACGTGAAAACTTGTATAGAGCCGATTGCAAGATGAAAATATTGATCTACCTTCTGCCTGAAATCTCGACCAGGCAAACGTCATCCTCTCTCCTTGTTGTTAGGTCTGCCAATCAAATTCTACGAACGTCTTCCAAGGATGTCTCGAGACTTATAACAAAAGAGTCATAACCATAGGCCTCTCATAACTGGTGCACTTACGATACCCTCAGGCTTGTGACGATAATAGGTCAATTTCCACTCAGCGTGAGCAACGATAAAGGGCACTAACAGCCTGGAGGCGATGGTGCAAGTTGACCTGCCTAACTGCGAGGCGGCCCTTACTAAGGATATTAGTGACACGTAGAGCGTGAAAGGGTGCCACAATTCGTACATAGTTGAGAATGATGCATATAGGATTGAAAGTGCAGGAGCAACGGTCTACTTCAAACCCAAATGGTAACACGCCACCACAACCTTAGAAATTTTTTTTTTTAAGCGCAAACATTTATGAGTACCGACTTTTGAAGGCGCTCATCCATTTACAAGAAGATTCGATGTGCAACGCGCTGTTTTCCTTACTGGTCAGAGTACGCCATTGTCAGTTTGATAGTTGACTTTCCGACTGTTCAAGGCACTCAGCACAGTACGTGTGGATGAAAAAATTTTTAGATATAAGCCTTCTAAGAGGTGAAATTGATAAGCCTGCGATTACTTTTGACAGTTCCAAATCGACTCCCTGGATACAATGGTACTAAGTGTTCGGCAACTATCCCCACTCTTATCTTAGTGCTCATATTCAATGAGTGAATTCAGAATCAGCACGCAAAAATCCATCACTCCTAGCGACTCAGAGCCTACAATAGCAACAGAGATGTTTTAAAATTTTCACTGTGTTAGCTTGAAATATAATACTCACTATAATTAACCTAGAAAATCGCAATCTTCAACAAAGTTTATGCTATGAAGTTTTTCAAGCTATGGCTAATTTATCAAAAGAGCAAATGACCCCTAACTATGCGATTAAGGAAAAACGTCCTGGCGTAATCGGAAAGGCGCAAACGTCCCTGGATATGCGACAGGGCGAACGTTCCTCTGATATGCAAAGGAAAGTGACTCTGAGATAACGCGCGAAGACCAGCGGCTCTGATGAATGTCGGCAAGGCGTAACATACCATAAAATTGGTGAGATGCGAGCTCACATTTGTAAAATCTACAGAAACAGACTCCATTGAATAATCAAAATGTGCGAGGTGACTGAGCTCACTGTTTTGAAATTCAATGGATAACAACTCGCACCAGCCATTACAAGTGCAAGTTGACCTAAGATACAAAAGAAATATATAAATTATGTGCCTCATCCTATCAAGAGACACGCGGAAAAGACCCACGCTTTGCCTATCGCCTTGCTAATGCCTGAAGTATCCGCTGCTGTAGATTGCTAGAGCTCGACCATTGTTTTTTAAAAACTTTCAAATCTACTCACTACATCTTCATTCAAGTGGTGAGCTGCTGAGGTGCGGTAGATCACCGTTTTGTGAAAACGTTCAATATCTGACTGCATACTCTGCATTCAAGGGAAAAAATACGAGGTGCCGAGCTCAACCCGTTGGTGGAAAACGTTCAATATGAGTCGCATGCATCTGCATTCAAGGGCAAACTGCGACGTGCGAGCTCCACCTTTTGTATGAAACGTTTCCAAATTGACTCCGGATACATCTGGCAAATTCAAGGGCAAACATACTAGGTGCGAGCTTCACGTTTTGTAAAAATAATCATCTGTAAGGTTCGCACATCGCATCATATCTAAGAATATTGCGACTCTTGATCAATCTCCTGTTTAGGGCAATCAGTGATGATGATTGACTTGACTACCACTTGCTAGGTCTAGAGTCAATGCAATCTTGGGAATCTATAAACTTGGACATTTGCACAAGCAAGACATGCTCTGTGCTAAGGAATGATCTTGATTCACACATATGATATACTTAATGTCGGTTATATATTAAGGAGATGTAGCCCATCGACCAAGGAAGGCCATGGAGCTTTACATGGGGGTAGATTATTACAGCAGCAAAATAGGTCGATCGTCAGAATGCAGAACAATAAAGAAGCAAAGACAAATCGCGAGACTAATTATAATGAAACATTAACAATACAACAAAAGTTACATATAGAGGCAACCATATAATTGCCTCTAAATATATAATTGTGTCCTCTTATGGTTTAAAGCAATTTTTTGTTGCCCTCTAATTCCTCCGTCGCTAATTGTAGGTGCCTCTAATACCACCTTTTTAGAGCAGACAAGCATGTTGCCACTAAAATCACTTACATTTAGAGGCAACCATGAGTTTGTCGCTAATTTACAGGTCTGCCCCTAATCCACTTTAGAGGCAGACAACAAATTTACTAAGTAAGACATTATGTTTAAGGCAAAATTAGCTGTCACTTAATTGGGGTTCCCCTATTGCCATCTTTTAGAGGCCGGAAAAAATTATTTCAAAATAAGACATATTATGTTTAGAGCAACCATAATCCGTTGCTACTCTAGCAGTTGCTCTTTTTTTAATTTCACCTATTATAAGTAGCACTCATATGGTTGACCTGCCACGTAGATTAGGTGGCAACGCAGAGAATAATATTTATTAGTGGCAAAATAATTTAAACTATTTTGATAAATTTATCGTAATTTTATAATATCAAAGAAAGAAATCTTTCAACAAAACCAAAAATTATAGCTAAGACATGCCAACTATACATCCTAACCGAGAAAATACATATACAACTTAAATCAAATTGCATTTCTTTATTGACATTTTATCCTACACCAGACAGCAGCAACTAACGAGATAAGGGGTGCGAACCGCAACAAGGCAGACAGATGTCAACCCCATGTAGCCTGCGGGGAGTTTTGTGCTGGAACCGCACGCCAGCCCTTTAAGCTAGACAATCGTTATCATACGTAAGCAGCAGCTATTCTTTGGCTACTACGAGTGTGCAATGCACAAAGTGTGTATGCTGCCTTCAACCTTAGACTGCTGCACCCAATGTGAGCTAAGGGCGAGGGTTCCGGGCACCAAGATACGCACGCAACTTAAAGACTTCGTAAATAAGAGGTCGTTGATGTGGTTGGCTCTTTATTCCACCTGCTAGCATGCGACCAGCGAATACGTGAGTAATAAATCTTGTACTGATCTATAATCTGAAAGTGATCAGTAATAATCAAAAAAGTGAGTAAGCTGTGTAGTTCATTCAACGAACAAACAATAATTACTATAATAACTATTACAATATCAAACCAAAAACTTACTTCTACTATTGTGGCTCCAACCCCACACACAATGCTCATCATCCAACCGATCAGCAATCCAACTTAGCAATAGAATGAGGACAAATCCATTATAACCTATCCTCATACTGAATGTTTCTCATTTTGAAGGAAATTACAAAAATGAGTATGGAATTAATATATACCTTTATTCGTGTTCAACGTCTTCACTGTTACTTATGATGATCATCTACCTCGTCATAATCTCTTGGAAGGGTTTACCAGATGGTTAGGCCCTTATCATGTCAGGGCCTCAAGTAGGCAACTCTTTGGAGCTATGCTAGTGAGTCATTGACCCTATCACAATCTGATCACAGTAGATGGGAACGATTACGCTAGCGGTAACTCCATCTCTGCCTTTGGATGGAATTACTGACTTTCATTTAATTCACTCTTATAATGCTCGATATCCATTTTTCGATTATTAAATTTAGGAAATGGTTGTACTGTCTTGGTGGACTTGAGTTACTGTGGTTTGGAACCAACCCATGGATAAAAAGTCCTTCTGTACTCTGCGCTGCTATCTGTTCCTCCTGCTACTAGTCTACGATTATGTATGTTGTCTGTACAAATCCCTTGATATAACAAGCCTCTGCAGCTACGAGTCTCCAAACTCACTACCCCTATCTTGTCCTCACTTGCGGTACTTGTGGATGTTGTTTACGCTATGTATTGGCAAGCACGACGTCATGCAGCTAACACACAACATATAAGCTTGTAACTACATGAACCTAATACAATACTCATCTCGCTGATCTGACGGCCAGAAAGAAAGAAGCTCAGCATACCGAAAAGCACAATCAAGTTAGTAATTGCTTCGAACACAACAGTAGCTCCCAAACACTGAGATCATAGAAAAGAGTTGCATTTCTCATTCTTTTCCAGTTACACATTAAACAAAATCTAAAGACACAATTACATCTCGTACATCTAAGTAAACAATCAAAGGGTTGCTCAATGAGATATTCTAACACTATAGCAGGAAAATTAAGACAAAACAAAAGTGATGTATTTTATGGACTGAATCAGTAAGCAAAAATTTTCAACGATGATTTCCGACTGACTACCAATTACTCTGAACGGAATTTCCGTATATTTTTTCATTGTAAAAGTAATATTATAATAAATGGTAATCGATAGCAATTAAAAAAGGTAATACTATTATGCAACGATCTCTCTAGTTAACACGCGACACACACTAGCAAATACCAACTAAACACTCGTACCAGCTACGTCTAATAGGGTTATGCGTGCAATTAAGTACAGTTATTTTTGCAGTTAGAAATGAATTGATTATGGATGATTTAGGAGAATGGAATGAATTATAAGTTGTAAGTTTTGATGTAGATACTACCATAATGACCTGAATAATATTAGAAATGTAAAGTGCTAACTGCAGATATTAATGCAGTATCTACAGAGTAATATAATCATGGGCAAAAAACTAACCACATCATAACAATTAGGACTTATGAAACGAGAATACCAAAAAGTTGCGTAATTATTATATTAACTAGCACAATTAAACTATAACATAGTTCGAGTAACAATACATTATTCTATGTTATCGAATTTCACATCTAATTTTTAGATTTCGCTATGCATATTTAAGATACTTTGATGTTTTTCACTTATTTTCAAAAGTATTAATTTACTCATGGTTCTATTCAAGACCAAAAAATATTGAACAATTAGGCCAACGTATATATCGAAATTGTGTTAAGAATATCTTGGATAATCGAACCTTAAATTTGATTAGAATATGTTACTATACTTGAACCAACCTCAATCGTCATACTCATGTACATCCAAACTTCGTCAGAAACCTATCTGACATAGTCTTGCAACATTTTAGTTTCCAGTGGAGTTCCAATCCACTACGAAGAAAATTCGACTTAGTATGTAAAATATTTATTTAACAAACTCGAATTTTCACAAGTACTTTACTTTAAACTTTCAATATGCATTTCATTTCAATTATTTGCATAATAATAAAAATCACAAATAATGATTAAACAATTGATTGCACAATTTAATTCTAGTCCAAATTGACTCTCCAAATTCAGAACTTGACCAAAATAATCAAATAAAAGATAATTAACAACGAAGTTTCGCAACATGAGTTAAATGTTAATACCGAAGTATCTGCGGGATATCAAATCATCAAGGGACAAGAGTGTAAGGATTCAAAATTCTTTCAATAGTTTTCAAACTGTCTATAACTCAGGATCTGTGAAAAGTAAGTGGAAGAAGACAAAGATAGTGACTTTACGCCGTACAACATAGTTCTGATAAACCCTTGCAATAAATTGAGCAACCAAAGTAGTAACTAACCGTTCACCCAGGACAGAGGTTTCGACCTGTACCGTTCAGGATTTCGCTGTCTCTGTAGCTGGTAGTTATCCGTACTCGTTATTGCCGATCTCGTAAGAATTCATCCAATTTTCCAAAATCACAAATCAAATATCGACCCCTAAATTTTATATAAGATGCAATAGACACAATTACCAACCATAAAAAAGGAACAATTGAGCATATTAGTACCAGAAATATTTTGCGCCTCAAAAACACCAACTGTATTGTCTCGTACATGGCGTTCATAATGTAAAACATGAAAACTTTAATATACTCAAGCTTCATGAAAACTATATGCATAGAAAACGAAATAATAATATCTGGGTAATAAAAAAACCAATAACAAAATCGATATGCATATCCTATAGAGCGCACCAAGTGGCGTCCAGCTAAGAACTGAAATCCTCAGACTGAGAACACACAATTCACCCCAACTCGAACACCAACTGACTTTACAATTTTGTAGGGGAGTATGGTATTTTGTGGCTGTGGAACAAGATTGGAATTAGACGAAATAGAAAAATTCAGAGAATATATTCGTATGTAGGAAGACGTAAATCTAGTAATTTTGAGCGGGGAGATCGATGATTTGAGTGAGAATGAGATAGGAGGTTCGAGTTAGGATACGAACGATCAGACGAAGGGAAGAAATGAGGCTTTTGTGGAGAGGACTGTGGCATTCGGAGGGAGGAAGGGATAGCTATGGTAACGGCGCGAGCCGACAGTCGAATTGGAGGATCAGGAACGGGGGTTGGCGTCGATGGACTATGATGGCAGCAGCAAGCCGATATAGAAGGAAGGCGGTTTCTCGAAGAGCAATGAGGAGGTATTGAGGGCTTTAGGAAGAGAGAAAGTGGGGGGATGTAGAGGCCGGGGTTATTTTAATTTTCAATGAAAAGTGGGCGGGAATTAGACTTTCGCTCCAGATTTGGTGTCCAATGGTTGTTACTTTTCTATCCTTAATAAAATAAATTTGAGCGTTAAAAACAAAATAAATAAATAACATTCCTTAAATTAAGTCAAAGATTAATTAAGCAATCATAAAATTGACAACTTAATTTTTTGGAAGAAAATTTATCATATTTTGATCAATCGATAAAATACTTGAATTTAAATTTGTCATATATCGAATTAATTGTCATCGACAAAGTATCATTAAAATACAACAAAAAATGTATGTTTGTCAAAACCGATGTATTTATAATATTATTCATGTCTTGGTTTAAAAGACCATATTATATAACTATGTTTAATCCAAATTCACTCTTTTAATTATTACATGCTATCTTTGTTAATCAGTATATATAATTTAGGTTCTTTACTCGAAAAATATATAAACCACAATTCCTCTCCATTCTAAAAATTCGCCATAAATCATATTCTAAATTTTTTTATACACAATTGTGTGCACTCTAATGCTAGAGTGATTATATTGATTTACTATCCAAAGCCTCACTATTGCAACGGCATTATAAATCGTTGCATTCGCCTAGAACACATATTGTGAATAGACCCGTATTGCAACTATTTCATCACTACTATTGCTTTATAACCGTTAAGCTTAGAATCAAACGTGATTTAGACTGTTTGCGCTAGCTCTAACCGTTGCTTTTCTATAACTGTTGTTATTAACTGTTGTGGAGACTAATGTTATTAATATGTTGCAGTTTGCCTCTAAAATTAGTGGGTGTGCTTTAATTCAAATTGATTTAATAAAGTTTTTTGTAGATTAAAAGCAGCATAAACGTGATAAAACAAACTGGAGGGCGTCCAATGGGAAACATAATTAGAAAAAATTTCAAAAATTAACGTTTCATTCCACTTAAAGTCTTATTCTTAAATCAATTTGTTCTAAAGAGGTTTCATCACTAAAAAAATAAGTTCATTTTGAAAGATGAGGAAGTTCTCAAATTGGTTTTCAAAGCTCTACTTCTAATTTCAGCAGATATCATATAATCGATTCACGTACATCATCCGATCTCCATCTTTATGGCTATTATTAGTAAATAAATGTGTAATAAACATATAGAGATTGGCTATCAAACAGTAATATGAAGTATTAAGTTACATATTCAATTCAATCATTATCGAAATTTTCTTCAGAGTTTGATAAATATAAGTTTAGTCAATAGTTCGAATAATATCCCAACTAAACTAGAAATGGGATCACGTACAATGAAGAGAGACCAACAAGTCAACGTATGATGCTTAAATTAAACAGATGTAATCT
>SNQN01002807.1:17029-68650 GCA_008642245.1 Bassia scoparia | reverse complement strand
TTTTGAAGGTGCGGCCCCATTAATAATACTCCCCCCATCTCCCTTGCCCTTCATATGAATTCATGTAATTCAAAAAGCAAAAAAAACGACAAACAATGTAAATAATTGCTAAAGCAAAATAAAGCGTGTTTTTATTAAAACTATTGAGTTCATACCACATAAGTGCTAATAAAATAAAATATGCACGCAGGCCTGCTAATAAAAGCTAAAGAAATAAAGCAGTCAATCTTTCTCTCTTTGTCCATCCCACTTGCACTTGCTCCTTGTCCATTCTCACCTACACTTGCTTCCTTATCCACCCCACTTGCACTCTTCCTTATCATAAGTCCTCCCAACTTTCTTTTCTTGGCATAGTCTTTTCTCGAGCATGACTTGATTCCCTTGACTCTCCCTCATCAGTGGGCCTAGTCGACTCCAAACAGGTGCAGTCCGTGCCAAGTCTTGTCCTTGACTGAGCTAGCAGTAGTTCTTTCCGAAGGCTTAGGTTAGGAACAAAAGGCATCTCAAAACGTTCATAGGTCGTTTCTTCTTAAATGCATCCGTCTCTGCAGCCCTGATGGTCAGCACGAGCCGTCGCCATTGTCGCATCATCCACTTCTTGTGAAACGCGAAGTGGGCCGCTTCACGTCGTCAATCTAAACACCTCCAGCTTAGACGGCCAACCCAAAGTCCACCCACCTCTTCAAGGAACGCCAAAATGGAGTGATTTGGAGGCCTGTGAGTGTCGCGATTCTGGAGACTTGTCGCCATACTGACGCATTAGACGGACAGGAAAATAAGAAAGTCAACGCCCGCAGACCACAATAGTCAAGCCTTCTCGTCCTCGATGTCATTCATTTCTCTGAATACGCCCACCATGAACAATCCCACCTGATCACAGCTTCTCCACTCGCAAGTTATTTGTACCCAACGGCTTCAGAACTGACAAGTACAACCATTTTGCAGTACAGTAGCTTTTGTGTTAACGATTCCAAGTTCAGGAGGCATAATCAAAGATAAGCGATCCATCAACCTATCTGTCAAGGGAAAACAAATGTACGTTGAACACTAGGACATACAGGGAATTACTACTTTAATTAACAAATTAAAGAATGCAATCATACCTGCAAAATATGGGCGAACAAGTCATAGGGAGCATTGTAAGGATCTCTTTCCAAGTCGTCCAATGCAAGCAACATCTCCCCGCAACAGTAAGGAGGTGAAACGACCAACCCGCATTGTTCAACAACAGAGATAACGGAGCAAGCCAAAAGCTTCCGACTTTTGAGGGAAGAGATAATGACAAAAATTAGGCAAAAAATGCACTCTTCTCCTATGAGATCACTAATTCTACCCATTGTTCTAAAGTGGTCATTAACCTCAATAAGTCGACTTCGTGGCCAAAAACAATGTCAGAAACGTTGCGTTTCTCAAGCCCCATGAAATTTCAAAAAAATCTGATAAAGAATTCCGATAAGTCAGGGGCACAAGGAGGGTTGATCTATGGGCAACCAATAATGGCATTAATTTCTTCAGCAATGTGTGATTTAATTATGTTTAAGCAAAGGAATGAGTACGAGGATTCCAAAATTTATCGGTAGCAAGTAAAAAGCATATCAATTTTCACAAACCTGAAACATCAGAAAAACGCCTGCCAATAATGGTCACGGATGTCGCCTTTTGACCGTGCTTGGAGAGATCACGTATCCATGAGTCTAGAGCGAGGACCAACCTTTTTGCGAGCCATAAGCCTAAAGAGACTTAGAGAAATAAAGTGTTAAGGTTTTGTAGTTAAAACAAACAAGAGTACGGTTTTCGAAGTGCATAAGCCCAAAAAACTCTGTCTGCATTTATAATGCAATGGCAAAATCGAGCCCAATGCCCTAAAAATCTAGAGCGTATATACACAAAAAATGGAGCGTAATATACGCTTAAAAACAGAGCGTATATACGCTCCTCAGATGCGATATATGCAGCCTTGATACCAGGCAAACTTCCTTATTTGGAAATACACGAGATACAGCGTATATACGCTGCTAAGGTGCGTATATACGCAGGAGGAACGTATTAACGCTCCTCTACAGCGTGTATACGCTCCCAACTTGCAAACTTCGAATTGGTTTCACTCAATTTTGGGTGGTAATTTTTGCCTACTTCAACCGTATTTGCAAGATCGAGGGACGAGTTGTTGTATTCGGCTAATGCATGGTGCTTTCACTGCGGACTTTCAAACGCATCGTTAAGTGGTCTTTTTTGTTTTTTTTGGGAAGAGAAAGTCTGGACCTCCAATGCATACTTAGAGACAACATGACATAAACACAAACACATACATACCATACTACATAAACACAACACATACATACATACATTACACACATAGGCAATCATACATAAGTCTCATAGTATGCAAAACATGGCATTCCCCTATATACATGTTATAATATATTTATTGCATAGTATATAATCTACATTTAATCTCGATCCAAACCTCGTAGTTTCAAGAGCAGCATAACGTTATAGTCGCTAAGTGTCACTTGGTCTCTGTGCTAAACAGCATGCACCCATCCTATCAGAACAGCGTAACATACATGAGCTCTCAGCTGAAGTTAGGTTAGCCGGTTAGAATACCGCACTCGAGGAGGCATTGTGGAAGGCTAGCCCATTAAGCATACATACACAAACAGCTCTAGAATAAATTTCTAAGGCTTTGTGTAGTGAAAACTCACATACATAAGCGAAGCAGTCATTGACAAGCTTTGGAAACAAATTTCAAAGTGTACCAAGCACAAATGGTGTTAAAGAAAAGTGTCATTTGCAAAGCCAACAAAGAAAAACTTAGGGGCTACTTCCACATCAAATCTTGGGCCTGCAGAAATTCCACAAGCATCTTTCGGTCTATGATTTCTCCTGCTATAGGAAATCCAGCACAAGCATATTTCGGTGGTCTACGATTTACTCCCGCTACAGGAAATCCAGCACAAGCTCTTCGGGTCACGATTCTCCCGCTAACAGAAATCCAGCACCAAGCATTCTTCGGTCTACGATTCTCCCGCTATAGAAATCTCAGCCCTAAAACCATCTTTCGGGTCTTATGGTTTCTCTCGCCTACAAGAAATCTCAAGCAAATACATCTTTTCGGGTGCTTGGAAATTTTCCCGCTATAGAAGTTCGTCAGCAATCTCTCGGATTTTTGGAATTTCCATCTCCCGCTAAGAAGTTCCTTGCACTCTTCGGGTTTGGAATATCTCCCCGACAAGAAAATTCCGCATACACACATGACTATTTCACTCACGCCTATACGGCGTTCATCACTATAGCGCGATTTGCTATAATGCATCATTCGTTCCCCGAAAAGCCAAGGTCAGCCGTAAGGGGAATTTCCGAAGGAAAGAGGCGCTTCTGCAACGGAACTTACATTACGACTTCCCGAAAAGCTAAGGCAAAGCCTAGGGAAGCATCTACATACACACTCTCCCGAAAGCCGAGGTCAGCCGTAGGGGAACTTTCCGAAGGAACGAGGCGTTCCACATGAGCAACATACTATACTTCTTCCCGAAAAGCCAAGGTCAAGCCGTTAAGGACAGGCATCTACATATCATTCCATTCCCGAAAGCCAAGGTCAGCACGTAGGAAAGCTACCTGAGGAACGAGGCGCTTCCGAAGGTATTCAATCACCTTATTCTTCCTGAAAAGCCAAAGGTCAGCCGTAGGGAAGGTCTCTGAATGGAGTCAACCATTTCCGACAAGAGTTACATCATCATTTTCCTCTTGAAACCAGGTTCAGCCGTAGGGAGAAAGCTGCCCAAGGATCCAGGACGCTTCCAAGGGCATAACAACCGCATGGGAACGCCTAACAGGTAACTAACCTTTGTTTGCAAGTACCCGTTGCTGGGAAAAAGGGTACTCACGGTCGCAGAACGTCTTTTGTAGTTTGCTCTCCGCCCGAATTGAATACTTTGACTTCATCTTACGAGCTATCGTCTCTTCAGACTCATGTAAGTGGGGCTTCTGTAGACACCTAAAAGTGTTCCCCAAAAGAGTAATCAGTGATGAATTAATACCGCGTCTCGCGATTTGTTTCGACTTGAAAAGATGCTTTGACTCACAAAGTTGAAAATACGTGGGTCCATACTCGGAACTATTGGAGCAAAGACAAATAAGAACGGGGGCAAAAATATTTCCTTTTTATTTATTTTAATTATTTTCTATTTTTTAAGTTTTCTTTTCTTTTTTAGGATTTTTAACCGTTAATTATACGCTGGTGATTCTCTTGATTCTACATGCCCATCACCACTCTTCACATTTTTTCTGAGCTTCACCAATATTTTTAGATTATTTTTCTGAATTTTTCTATATTTTTCTATGATTTGGATAAGTTTTTATACCGCCGAATACAACAAAAATACAAAATACACAAAAAATACTCCGGAAATATGTGGAACCTTTAGAACACTCTAGAACTCCTTGCTTGGAGAGCAAGGGTGTCTAGGTACGTCGAATCAAGGCAATCACGTATTATGGAAATTGGAATCGGAGAAATCAAATAACGCGAGGAATATATACACAGAGTCTGCGTATATACGCAGGTTTCCTATGTATATACGCGACCTGCGTTATACGTAGACCTGCGTATATACGCATGGTTTTTCCTTCCTCGTGCCTCTTGTGCCTAAATACGTCCTTGCTCATTCGAAACACACACGTCTATCTATCTTTCCCCGTCTCTAACTTGCATATTCATTCTCTCATGCTCTCATACACTCTCTCAACACTCTAAATACATTCGTTCTTGAGTTCTAAGCATCGATTCTGTTTCGATTCAACAAGCGATAACAAGGTTTATTCTGAGATTACTGCACTAAACCCACTTCTTTTTCTCAATCAATAATATACTATGTGCTGGTTATATCTAATTAACAAAGATGTAGAAACTCACCATTTAAATTATTCCATGTAAATATTAGGACGATTAACTTGTTTCTTTGTTTTCGTTCTTTTTATTTCATTTTCATTACTATTATCACTTGTCAATACAACGATTTATCCTTGTATACGCATTCAAGGCGGAAGTTCATTTTCGCTCGTTTTTATTTTACGAACTAACATTTGTTTTGTTTGTCCTGTATGCGATCAAGGCGGAAGGTTCATTTCGCTCGTTTTTATTACGAACTAACTTTTGTTTTGTTTGCAGATTCAGGGTAAGATTGGTTTGTATATATGTCTTGAATTGCTATACTTCGCATTGATATGGTTGTACCATTTTGTTATATTTTGCTAAATAAAGACCGGAAATTATGTGAATCATTTAAAATCAGATTAATTATGGACAACATTTTTAGGCACCCGTTTTTTAATTGATTAACGCAAAGTGGTCACAATTTCTAGGTTAGGTAGTCTCTTGTGCATAATAGAAACCCACTTTCGTAGTAATCTTTAGGTTAGTACGCTTCTTAAGGTGCTAAAAATGTAAAGTTATGTGCATTCAATAACTGTATGATGGGAATTGCAATGAGACCAGAGTAAAGGCCGCTACATCGGGCGAATTGGGTTACAGATCTGATTCGTACCATGTCCCTGAACCCACGACTGGTTATTGGATTGGACGTGGGGCCATTGTTTTGACACCAACATTTCGGGCATCCGTGAATAACCTATATAGGCACAGTGGCGACTCCCCTTACTCGACAACACTACCCCAACGCACTCACGTGCGGGTTCCGTGGCTCAAGCCCACGCAAAGCACCTCGATGTAGTACCAAGCCGCGCGCCCGCTATACGCGAGGGCGCGACCCACGTGCTACACCTACCACTTGTTATTCCCTTAAATCCGTACTTACTTAAGCATCGGAGGGGATATAATCCGAATAGGATTATTCTCCTTTGTGCAAGTGCCAGGCCACATTTGAAGTGCTAGGAGCAAGAYGTTATCAATCGTTGACTAAGACCATCTCTCACCTTAGCTTCACCAGGAGAAAGAACGTAGCCAAGGATCATACATTTGTCCAAGAAAGGTAGCATTGAAGGKAAGCCTCCACCCATTTCTCAACCCAGAAGCTAGGGAAATATTTTAGCCAGGACACGTCATCTCCATTTTACTTGCTAAAACAAGATYGTAATGAAATAAAATCGAGATAAARTCATATAAATTTATGTGTGATTTTATATTACTGCAACTGCTTTTATTACGATTTTGATTCGTTTTGCCCTTTTTTGAAGATTGTGTGTAATATAAAATCGAAATAAAATATCATTTGATTTTATTTGATTGCGATATTTTAACACAAAATCACTGATTGATTTGGGGATATATTCGTGTGGGCTCGACGCTCGGGTACGACCCCGAAGCTCCCGAAATGAGTTGTTTCGCTCGGGTGCGCTTTTTATTTTGGAAATTCATAACTAATTTTCCACCACTCCAAAAATTATGGACAAATATGCATAAAATTCTTTTGARGAAATAGTTTGTTGTTTGAAAATTTCATGAACTTTGTAATTGTTTTCTTAATTTAATTAATTATCGCAAAATTAATTAAATTGTTGAAAATTYAAAAAATTGTAAAAAATGCTTAGAAAAATTCAGAACAATTCCGATAAAATTCTAGAAAAATGTTTAAAAAAAACTTAAAATTATTTTGAAACTAATACTTACTTTTAAGGGTGCTTTGTGTACATATTCGTGCACGGTGTAGTGAAAACTTGCCTTTTTAGGGTCTATTAGGGTCCTAGCTCTCTCTCTCTCTCTCAATTCAGCTTGTGTGTTGCAAGGTGTAGATACGACATTTGTCCCTAACCCAAAACAACCAATGATAAGATCCCCTCGCAACACATAAGTCAAATCGAGAGAGCTAAGACCTTGACAGGCCCTAAAAAGGCAGATTCCYTTGCACTGAACACCTCTTCCAAGTATTTAGCACTTCAAAAAATGAGTTTTAATTTGCAAATAATTTCAA
The DNA here is from genome assembly GCA_008642245.1 of Bassia scoparia. Taxonomy (NCBI): domain Eukaryota; kingdom Viridiplantae; phylum Streptophyta; class Magnoliopsida; order Caryophyllales; family Amaranthaceae; genus Bassia; species Bassia scoparia. The sequence continues at coordinate 61,721 of SNQN01002807.1, read as the reverse complement.
CTTATTGTTAAACATTTTTTAAGAATTTTTCAGAATTTTTGCAGAATTTTTCTAAGCATTTTTGACAATTTTTGGAATTTTCAACAATTTACCTATTTTTGCGATAATTAATTAAATTAGGAAAAGAATTCCAAAATTCACGAAATTTTAGCGCAACACACTATTTTTAACAAGGAATGTTTACAATTTTTTTCATAAGTTTTCAATTTATGGTTCAATATATGAAGTTCTTAAGCAAAAACGCAAAACCGAGCAAAGCGGGCCCTCCAAGGATATTTCACCTCGAGACACGCATCCCGAGGAAGCCAAATTTCACGAGCATCATCATAATATCAACCTAAATCGCAATAATATCAACTATAATCATATAAATCACGTATATATTTTGTACGATTATATTACAATATTATTTCATTACGATCTCGCTATTCGAGGTAAAGTAATCTCGAATATCGCAATAATATCCGCCGCAATCTAAATAATATCAGACATTAATAAAATAAAATCAGGTATGATTATATTAAGATATTATATCATCGAAATCTCACTATTAGAGGCTAGGAAAATCGGCCGAAATCCAGGCTGATACTGGGCGCAATTACGCCTAGTTTAAGGCGCTATTACGCCCAGTTTTGGGCGTAATTGCGCCCAAAAGATGCCTGTTTTTTTCCGATTTCGACCCTTGCATATAAATAGGGAGCCTCTCTATTCATTTGGAGGTTGATTCGACTTTGGACGAACTCTCTCTCTCATTCTCTCTCACAAACACACTCAAGCACATTCAAACACAATTCAAACACACAAAAACACATTCAAAGGTTCTTTTGCAATAGATCTAGGAGGTTTTCAAGGGTTATACAACGGTTCCACAGGGTTTCTAAGGGTCCGAAGCAGCATCCTTGGTCTTCGACATCGTGTTGCGAGGTAGGTTTGAGGCCAACATCTCAATTTTAAACCCCCTTTTGCATGCTTGTTTAGAAATTCGAATTTCTATGTAATTTGCATGTAATATTGATTAATAAGCAATTTGACAATTCAAATTAAAGCAACCTTAAGGCATAACTCAAATTCCTCGTACGAGTGCTTGCATGCTTGTCTCACAACTATAATATGCTTTAATAAAGACCTGCAAATTTCGTGTTTTATGCCTATGAGATAATTATGGACAATCGGCATTAGGCTCCTGGAATATAGAATGAACAAACATGTCACAACAAACTAGACACTATTTGCATAGTATTCTATTAAACAACCTACCTAGTAATTTTGCATGCTTAGGGTTTAAAACGGAAAACTGTTTGTTGTTGTCTTCGGACATTGAACTCACAATGACTGAGTAGAGGCCGCTAGATGGCGGGGGGTGTTGTGCGCTACTTCACCTTACCCTTGTCCCTAATCCATAACTTTGGTGCACTACCAGACATGGAGTCCTTCGCCTTGCTTTATGCAATTATAAGCAATGCTTAAAACAAGCTTTGCAGCTTCGCAAAAGAAGTGCGGTGGTGACTTCCTTTACTCATTTTGAGTATAAACACACAACTCCAAGCATACTCACAATATGCAAAATAAAGAATTCAATTCTAGCAAACAAACCGAGCCGCCCTTAAATTGTAACACCTGGAGCAGAAAGACCGGACCCAGTCCAGCCTGGTGACACCCCAGCGCCCGTACAATTTTATGGCAACTTCACTGAGGATTTCACTAAAGCTATTACCTTTAGTGATGTGTGGGTAATACTCGAATTGTTATGCGATTTCAGTATCCTTAAGATGGCATTGTGTTTTAGGCATCCTGCTTTACACGGAACTTAGGTCGTTGGCACTGAGTTTCCGTTTTCTAGGCATCACTTCTCATATAAGTGTGTTATGCACTTGAGACAAGACCGGGGGGGCTCGCTTAAGATTGGCACAAGTGCACTACCTATGTAACCAATTCTTAAGCTTGATTCCCATCCCCACCATGACGCGCAGCTGCATGTACTAAAAAGTCGTAATGGTTTAGACCTCCTTTGATCATCACAACGGGCTGGATGTGTTAAGGATGGTTTTGAGCCTAGTCATGGGACCCTTTTGGACACCCGKAATGACTTATTCGATAACGTAGCAGCTGACTCTAGGTGGCTGGACTTTTGTTCTTATTTTCCATATAGGGTTTATGCTAGCGTGACAACGTGTTACGTGCTTTTAGACTAAGGACCCTAGCTTCGCAATCATAACAAACTAGAATTATTAGGCGTCGTAATGTCGAAGTGGTTGTAAACTAGAATCATTAGGCGTTACGTCTCTTTTTTTAGTCATACTATTGTAAACGGACGTCGAACCTTTGAGCTTCGCCTTTTTGGAAAAAAAAAGAGAAAAAAAGAAAAACAAAAAAACGACAAAAACATAATGACAAAAARAGTGAAAAATGAAAATAAAAGGTGAAAGGCAAATTTCTAACTATCGTGCACTTTTTACATTTTGAGTCAGTCTATAGGAATGATCACCCCTAAGACATGCATTGCTTCACGGGTTGATTCAACATGGAACTTAACTTTTGGTCCATGTACAAACAGAATAGGGCTGAGCTTGAACACGCCACCGATTTTGGTTCGAAAACACGGAGCTCGATTGGTTCGGCGTGAGCAACCGGTCACTTCAACAACTCTGAAAGGTCGAACTACTCGGAAACCCATTCCGAATTCAAGGCTCTCTTTCACTAGTACGACAGACACCGAAGACACAGGACAATCCACACCTCGTTCAATGGGAGAAGAAAACGACGCCACGGCCAAGATGCAAGCCACTTTTGATACCTTGCAAGCCAAGCTTGCTGCACTTGAGYAAGCTAAGTCATCCGAGGTCACTCTAAAGAACCTCGAAAAGATGGTCCTGAAGGCAACCAACAAGAATGCCTACGTTAAGACACCAGAACTCGAAGACATTTCAGCTAAGATCCCAGAAAAATTTTCTGCTGCGGACTTGCCAAAGTTCAAGCCAACTGATGATCCTAGATTCCATCTCAAGGGATTTAGGGCCACCATAGCTATCATGGGAATTGATGCTGCTTTATTCCCTAAGGTTTTTCCCATGTCGCTCGATCCAATCCATCAAAAGTGATTCTTTTCACTTCCCGACAAGGACATTGCCACTTGGGAGGACATCACTCAGGCGTTCATGACGCGATACCACAGCAACATCTAGGTTTCCACCTCTCTTAGGGATCTTGAAATCATCAAACAAGATGAAAAGGAATGATCTACCGCTTACCTCGCTCGCTGGAAGGAAGGGGCTACTCAAATGGTGAATCCCCCTTCAGAAATGGAGTCAGTAAAATCTTCATCAACAACTTGCTCCCGAAATACCGCAACCACCTTCGGTACCTAGATTTAGGAACCTTTGATAAGGTCTACCRCATCGGCATTGAGATTGAGGATGACCTTATCAAAGAAAACTCCAAGAACAAGGGAACGTACAGCAAAAAGAATGATGCATCTAACTCTAAGGGTGTATCAAGCATCAATGCCGTTGAAGTTCCTAACAACTATGGCAACAACAACAACAACAATGGCAATAACAATGGCAATGACAATGGTTGCAGGTCGCGCTTTCGCCGCAGGTGCACTTACAGTCCGCTTGGGATGACTCAAACCCAGGCATTTGAAAGGCTCTCCAGTCAAGGCTTGATCTCCCCGATTGGGCCTATCTATGACCCTCCTGTGGAGAAAAGGTCTGAAAGATGGGACGCAAATAAGTACTGCAAGTATCATCGTGGCAATGGCCATGACCTTGAGGATTGCATCACCCTTAAGGATTATCTACAAGACTTGATTGATGATGGTAGGCTTCTTCTCCCTCCTGGGGCTAAGAAGCCAAACACTCATGCGAGTTCGCTAGGAGTACTCATGCTGGAAGAAGGGGAAACTACCTTTGACCCCTCTGTCTTCATGAATCCCTCTATGGTTGAACCAACCATAAGCTCTCTCAACATCGCACCAGATCAAGGCCCTTCACTAGAGGAAGAAGTGAACAAGTCCGGCAACATCATGCCATCTTTGGATTATCTTCCTAGAGATCTGCTCCACGAAAAATGGGAATGCTGCAATATCAAGTCCCTAACTAGAGGCATGTGCGTCAACCGCAAATGGAGGAAAGAAATAGCTGAATATGCCTGGAGTGCTAGCCTTCGCGATACCTATAATCTGTGGAAAGCCAAGGGCCTTTTCCTTGATCCAGATGGGTTCACCGCACCGAAATTCTAGCTCATGTGGCTCACGCAGTTCACTCCTCCAGAACCCCTCAAAGGTTCACCCCAGCATGCACTATGCATGACAAGAAGAAGAACCTCGGAAACAGCAAGCCGCGAAGATAACAGCTCCAGGAGGTAAGATCATCAAGTGCACCATGGGCGAAGGGCCAATGCTCGAGGATTCTGAATCTGAGGCTGAGTCTGAGTCTAGTGTCGTAGAAGCTAGGATAGCTAGTCCTAGGGAGTGTCCTCCTGAGTGTGTCAAGGAGCCTAGTATCCTCCTATCATTTGTCTATCAAATCACTACAGAGAAAAACTTATTTGTACTCTGTTCAGAGTTTAATAACAGGCTCCTTTCTACTTACTCCTCTTTTCCCTCTTATGATTGATTTAATTCACAACTCAAAAACAAACAAAACAACAATGAGTTAATAAAGGCAACGGAAGAGCACGAAAAGAACACTTCCGTCATCGAGCAAATAGCAAAGGTAGACATCTCCCGACAACGACACACCGCGGGAAATACAGATTGGTTTCACACTGAGTCCGCAACAAAGGGATGAATTGGTTGCAACACTGAAAGAGTCCCAGGATGTTTTTGCTTAGTCCTATGAAGACATGCCAGGGATTGATCCAGACATTGCATAGAATTCCACTCATAGAGGGGGCTAAGCCAGTCAAACAAAAGCTCCGTCGCATGAAACCGGATGTTGCCCTTAACATTCAGTAGGAAGTCATCTAACAACACAATGTAGGCTTCATTAAGGTCGTTAATTACCCTCAAAGGATAGCAAATGTGGTTCTAATACCTAATAAAGATGGACGAGTTCGAATGTGTGTAGATTTTCGTAACTTAAACAAAGCAAGTCCGAAAGACGACTTCCCTCTACCACACATAGACGTTCTCGTAGATAACACCGCAGATCATGCCTTACTCTCATTTATGGATAGGTATGCSGGGCATAATCTAGTCAAAATGGCCGAAGAAGACATGGAAAAGAAAACCTTCACCACTCCGTGGGGGCTATACCGTTACACTGTGATGTCGTTTATTCTCAAAAATGCAGGCACCACATACCAATGAGCTGCCACTGCTCTACATCATGACATGATATAGAAAGAAAAAGAGGGCTATGTCGACGACATGATCGTCAAGTCAAAAGACCGCGAAGAACATACCCTTACACTAAGGAAGTTCTTCTAGAGACTCCATCAACTCAACATGAGTCTCAACCCGCAAAAGTGCGCATTCGGAGTCACTTCAGGCAAGCTCTTACGTTTCATCATCAGCTCTCGAGGCATTGAGATCGATCCAACAAAGATTAAAGCAATCATGTCACTTAGGCCACCRCAAAATAAAAAGGAGATCCAAGGGTTCTAGGGTAGACTCCAGTACATTAACAGGTTCATATCCAAGCTCACAATGGTTTGTGAATCCATCTTCAAGAAACTGAAGAAAGGTGCACCCAAAAAATGGGATGATAGTTACCAATGAGCTTTCGACAGGATCAAGGAATACCTCACCAATCCTCCTGTGTTCTCCTTCTCGCCCTGGGCATCCATTACGACTCTATCATACAGCAACAAGCACTGCCGCTGGAGCAATGCTCGCTCAAGCAATCGACGGCAAGGAAAATGAAATCTTTTACCTCAGCAAGAAGGTCCTTTGAAGGTTTTTTGATACTCAAGAGGGGGGTGAATGAGTATTCTGTTCTCTTGGGTTATTTTTGTTTCTTTTCGGATTCAGTATGAGGAACTAGTTGGGCTGGTTCCTGTAAGCAGCGAAATATAAACAAAATAATAAAGGACACACAAAGTTTAACGAGGTTCACCCAACTATGGGCTGCGTCCTCCTACCCTATGTTCTTTTATTAATCTACTCCGAAAAACAAAGAACACACACCCTGTTGTTTCCCTACTCCGGGAACCAGCACACCCCATACTTAACTCTAAATGTGCACTTGATTCACACTCTTAAGTCCAACTTGTGTTTGAACTCACAAACACTCACCAGGCTTCAGACCCCTATGTTGAATGCCTTTACAATATCAAAGTTTCTCTCTTTTGAATTTACTTCTAAAAAGCTAATAAGAGAAATTAATATGCTCGACTAATGCTCTTGTGTAWGACTCAAAATAGAGCTTTATGCTTTTGTGTTTTTCTTTCAAAAATTGCTTTCTTTTAATCCGTAGAGAGATGTGGATTTTAGATGTATAGATGAGTATATATAAGCATGTTAACCTTAACCCTAGTTTCCTTAAATCTCTCTACTTGCCGAGCAAGGCAAGATGAGATTTAAAGAAAGTTTTTATCTTGTTTGATTTTATCATGAAGATAAAATTGAACAAGATAGATACTCCTAGGTTTAAGGTAACAAAATATTCTCATCTATATTTCCAGCTGCATAACATATTTTCAAAATAAATCTTTTACAAAACATTTTAGAAAAATTCTTTTTCAAACCGCAGCCATATTCCACTCAGGGACACAGCTGGTTCCCCAACCTGGTTCCCTAAATGAGTATGTTATGAATTTTGTTCCAATCTTGTACCAGAATTCATACCATAGCTCAAAAGACATATAAGCATTTTATCCAAAACAAATAAGTCATACTACAGAGCATATTACATGAATTTCCTAATTAAACATTTGAGAAGCACTTCTTCCTTTCTTCATGTAATCTTCAAGACCTTGAATCTTCCTTTGAATACTTCAATTATGAGCACGACTTGTTTCTTCGAATAACTTCGAAAGACTTCACACTTCAAGTCTTGGAATCAACCTAATTACTGCACATGTAACATGGTTAAGATGCAATAAAAGGTATGTGAKTGTTTTTCAGTATAACAGTCAAGGAAACAACTCCTATTGGTTCCGCACCAATATATGAACTTATTTTTATTCGGCCGTTCCCTGTAGTAAGACAAGTTAGTTTCAACATAAGCACATGTAAGTGTTAACTTGTCTGGGAAACAAATATCATGTATCAACTGGTTCCCAAACCAACTATTTTCACAATTAAGTGTCYGGTTCCCTGTATTAGTTTGTCATCACTCAAAACCTAAGGGACTCAACAAATTCCCCCTTTTTGATGATGACAAACTAATCGAAGTTCCTGCAAGCAAACATGTTAGAAACAAAAAAACCCCAATTTGGTACTCAAATGCATTTGAACACAACCAGCAGACTCAATGAACAAGTTAGCTAATCGAACTGGTTCCTTAAACTAATACTAACACTTGACTCAATCTAAACTAGCAGACTCAATCTAAACTAGCAGATTCTAGGCTTCAACTTCGACACTATTTCCCCCTTTTGGCATCATTAAAAGGTTTCTCAAGTAAGAGTAATGTGCAYAAATTGTTAAATATGCTCATCCATACAGTGGCATCGACCACCATTCAAGTGTTATGCTGCAAAAAGCAATTAGTCAAACAAATCATCACATAGAAAGAGTTATAGTTCATACAAGCCAACAAAGTTCAACCATAAGTTCCCTAATCCACATAGAAGAAATATTCGTGGATAGAGTGAGAATAGTTACAGACCAACGGAATCAGTTATTTTAAGAAGCAAAATAAATAAGGGAGGGGGAACAGGAGCAAACAGCGTCACTCCTCTCCATCATACTCTTYCTCCTCCTCTTCTTCATGCTTAGCTTCTTCTTCATCTTCATCAGCTTCATCATCATCATCAACTTCTTCCTCGACCTCTTCATCCTCCTCAGCAGGTTCCTCTTCCTTAGGTTCCTCATGCTGCTGCTGTTTTTCCTCTATATTAGGAACCACCAAATTGCTTGCAGCGGCCATAGCTGAAATGTGAGTCTTTGGGGGAACAGAGTCAATACTTGGAGCCATCTGAGCTTTGATATCTGGAACAATGAGCAACAATAATTGTGTATCAGCTAGCTCCTTCTCCATCTGCTCTATCTTGGTATTGAAAGAAGTTGAGATACCCTGGACCAGCTCCATCAGTTTCCCAAGAGTCTTCTCCTGGTTCTCCATTCTTTCCAAAACCACATTATGTCCTGCTGGTTCCTCTGCCTTAGATTTCTTCTTTGGAGGGGGCTTAACCTCCACTAGTTCCTCAAATTTGAACCTCAACACATCAGCTCCATTATCAAGACCCTTTTGCTTAAGTATAGCCTTGGTGAACACTGTAACGGGTACAGTAGATCCACTTAAGCTATCTTTGTTGTTCTTAAGCAATTAGGTGATGATAGATCCATAGGTAGTGAATAATGGGATGAACCATAACAGTTCATAATGTGATCAAGCATCAAGGAAGGAATATTAATCTTTATCTTCTTCATTATCTGGTAAATCAGCACCATCTCCATGATGCGTACTGTTCCCCTTCCTTGAGCCCTTGGAAAAAGTACTTTGTTGCATAAAGAGTGCAGAATCAGCATGAGTAGTTCCTTCAAATCAACAAACTTAAACACAACATACTTCTTAGGCATCTTTCCACCAAACAGAAAATCATAAATCTCATCAGGTGTGACCCCCACCAACATAGGCCACCAATCACTCGAATACTTATCAAAACCATCCCCTGGTACCCCTAACATACTTAACAAAGAAGCTACAGACATACTCACATCAACACCTCAACCATTAGAACCGATTGACATAACAGGCAACTGTTTCAAATTCACATAAAAATCTCTAACACCAGACACATTTGCAGTAGAACAATCAAATGAAGACATCCATCCTTGGTATTCAATCAGACTCTTGTATTCAAAAAGAGCAGGCACATCAAAGTAACCAACCTCAACTCTACAACCAGATACACCACTCTAGCACTTAAGTCAGTACAACCAGTAATTGGTGACTCTGCAGACTTACCTTTTGTAGATCGAGGTGGTTTGGCTACTGCTGCCTTTCTCTTGGTTCCCCTTTCTRAACCAGTAGATTGTTCCTCCTCTTCCTTCTTTATCTCCTTCTTCACTGTTGATCGAAGTCTCCCTCTGACTATGGTGTCCACCGTAGGCAACCCCTCCTTTTGACCAGTATTATCTACATCTTCGTCCCCAGCACCAACCTTCTCTAACTCCTGGTTGAATTCATCTCGTATGTCATGCACCTATTYCCCTTGAGAACCTGATGGTTCCTTGATGTCGGAACCACCAGTCTCAGTTGGATTTGCATGAGGCACAATTTCTTTTAAACTAAGTTTGGTTGTTTTTGGTGGTCAGGGTGATTTTTGTAGTGGATTTGGGTTCGATTTTTTGGGAGTGGATGTTTTAGATGAATGAGTAGGTGGTAGATCAGTTGGTTTGTCTCGTTTCTTGAGTTACGGGAGTTCGCTTGTTCATGATCTCTTCTTTTGTCTGATTATGGAGTGAGATACACTGAGTATGTTTCTCCCTCTCCCGTTCCTTCTCCTACTGCTACTTCAGATTTGATTTCCTCCCATATGTCCCATAAACTCTTGTCAACATCTTGCATAATCGCATTATAAGCAGTGTATTTTCAATACACATAATATATGACAATCTTGTAACAGTAACCGCTATTAGACCCGAACAATATATGGCTTCTCTTAAACTATAGAACTATGTGTTTATGTTGAATTTGAATTTTTAAGTTCAGAAACAGAGCACTTTGAGGAAGAAAGAGTATTGAGTGATGAAGATTTGTGAGCTGCACAAAAAGGGTTAGCACAAGATATATATAGAGAATATTCATCAATGAGCAAAGAGGCAAAAATATAGCCGTTGAGCCAAAATAACACCACTATACAAAATTGAATTTGTAATGATATTATTTTCTTAAATATCTCAACCAACTCGAATTATGGCATGTGTAAGATATGCCCCTGATCATCAAGCCAAAATAACTGAAGTAGGATAATATTTCTTCCAAAAAGATAAATATCCTAAGTAATTTTCCAAAAGATATAAAATATACATCAAAAACATATCAGAGTTTTTCTGTTGTTCTCCCTTGCTGTACCTGTACAGAACCACTTCATCTTGTTCTGAGAATAAAGTCAACCGTTCTTTTTCTTACAACAATGGCTTTCAACCTTTTTGAGAATCAAACCATTTACACACACCTGAGGATTTCAGCATAGGTATATACACATACAATACAAGAGAGACAATCCTAGCCAATCATTGAGGGAAAAGTATAAAAGCCACATCACCAAAACCTACTAGACTTATGACACACTATTGACCTAAAACATAACTAAACCTAAAAGGACTCTTAATCTACAAAAAGACTCACAACACAGAGGTTTGTTGAAGATATCAAGCCTAATTGATCCACTATTACAGATAATAACAACTCCACCAAACATTTCTCAACATTATCTCTTTAAAAATGGTGTCTAATTTCAATTGTTTGTTGTTTGTAAGTGCTTGACTGGTTTTTGATGAAATGTCTTATAGCATTTGTGTTTAACAAAAAAGATTGGTATACAACACTCTGTTTCAATTTCCATCCAAAATTTCAGTTCCTATCCCACAATCTGATGGAAACAGCTATGAGCTGCAGCAATATATTCTGATTCAGTTGTGGATAAGGCCACTGAATTTTGTTTCTTAGAACCCCAAGATTAATAAAGCAAGAGCCAAGAAAATTTGCCATACTTGATGTGCTTCTTCTATCAATAAGGAAACCAGCATAATTCTGCATCTGTGTACCCAAACAACATCATTGAACTACCTTTAGGGTACACAAGCACAGATCTGTTGTTTCCAACAAGATACCTAAGTATCCTTCAACAAGCCTTCAATGAGATCCTTTGGATTGCTTTGAACTGGCATACAAGCCAACAGAAAACACAATATCAGGTCTACTAAGTAATATAAGTAAGGATCCAATGATCCTCACTATAGTGAGGCTTCAACATTTGTTCCCCCAAATCAGCATCCAGTTTTGTAGATGTAGGAACAGGTGTATCATAAGCCTCTTTTCTCCATGCCAATTTTTTTCAGCAACTCATTCAAGTACTTTTGCTAAGGATCATGATCCCATCAGCCTGTTGCTTAATCTGCAAGACAGGAAAGATCCTAATTCTCCCATCATGCTTATTTCAAATTCACTCTGCATAAGACTAGCAAACTCATCACATAGCACCTGATTATAGTAGCACCAAATAAATATCATCAACACATAATTTGTACTAAAATCAAGTGGTTCCCCCGGTTCTGATAAAACATGCTTGTCAACTGTTCCCTTTTGTATATCATTCTTCATTAAAGAAGTTGGACAACCTTTCATACCAAGCCTGTGCTTGCTTCAATCCATACAAAGCTTTCCAGCTTGTAAACATGTTAGGGAATAGCTTATCCTCAAAACCAGGTGGCTGCTCAACATATACTCTTCTTCAAGTATCCATTCAACAAGGCAGTCTTCACATCCATCTGAAACAGCTTCATATTCATGTGAGCAGCATAAGCAATTAAATTCTAGTACCCTTAATCTAGCTAAGTTGCAAAGTGTCATCATAATCTATCCCTTCTTGTGATTTGTAACCTTGCACAACTAGCCTTGCTTTATTTCTGACTATGGTACAAGGTCATCCAATTTGTTTCAAAGGCCCATTTTGTACCAATGAAAGACCTTTCCGTGTCTAGGTATAAGATGCCAACTTCATCCTTTGGAACTGAATCAACTCGTCTTGCATTGCTAGAACCAATCAGGATCAGTTAAGGCCATTGTTAGTCAGTTGGCTCTACACTAGACAGGAATGAATAGAAAGCACAAAAGTTAAGAAAACACTTCTCTTGTTTGAATCCCTTTATTAATGTTACTAATAATTTGATCAGGGGATGAGAAGAAATATACTTAAAACTTTTTGCAGCAATTCCATTTTGGGCTTTCTGATTGTTTGGGAACCAACAGGATCATGAATCTCTTCCTCCTCAGAGGAACCAGAAGGATCACATTCTGCTATTTCCCTTACCTCTCTTACCTCAAGCATTAGTAGTGTATCATTGTTTTAAGTTTGATTTTCTATTCCCCTGAACTTCTTACCTGTCTATCATTTGGGAAGCCATCAGGTCCTAGTTCCCTATCTGTGCCTCTCATCTTCTTCTCTAGGCCCCACCATCATTATCTGGTAGACCAGTGCGTGAGCCTAGATAGCTTTCTCTTCATTTGGAGAACCAGCAGCATGGTTCCCAGTGAACTCCATAGGTCCAATAACTCATCAGGTTCAACCTGTGCAATCTCAGAGAACATGTTAAACTCATCAAAAACAACATGGACACTCTCCTCAACACAAAAGTTCTCTTGTTAACAACTCTAATAGCTTGCTTTGGTAGAATATCCAAGAAAGATTCCCTCATCACTCCTAGGGTCAAATTATCAAGCTGGTTCTTCCCATATGTACATAGCATTGCATTCAAAGACACGAAAGTATGCAATATTTGGTTCTACCCTAGGATTCATAAGAGTTTTCTTTTAGCTTAGTGTTTATGAGCCTCTATTTAGTATGTAGCAAGCTAGGTCAAGCTTTACCCCAGAAACTCTTAGGGAACCACTCTCATTAAGCATTGTCTTGGCCATCTCCTCAAGATTCTATTCTTTCTTTCAACAACACCATTTTACTGAGGTGTTCTAGGGCTAAGAAGTTTACTTAACCATATTCCTGCAATACTGACCATAAAGTTCGACATTCTTAAATTTAGTACCATGGTCTGATCTTACCGAGACCAATCTTGTAGGAAAGCTGGTTCTCTACCTGTTTCACCAAAGCAGCCCACTCTATCAAATGTTTCATCACTTTGAGGTGTGCAGCATATCACCCAAGTGTACCTGATAATCATCAACAATAACACATAATACATTATTCATGATCCTATTCCCTCGACTTGACTCCAGACCAACACAATATCAAGTGTAAAAGTTCGAAGGGTCTGCTGGTACTCAAAACAATTTTAGGCTTAAAAGAGATTTTGACCTGCTTCCCCTTGACACATTCTGAACAAACTCTATCTGCCTCATACTTGATGTTAGGAAGTTCTACTACCAAGTCTTGAGACTTAAGTTTATTCAGTAATGTCAAGCTTGCATGTCCAAATCTCTTATGTCAAATCGATTGGTTATCATCTGAAATTGGTCTCAAACAGACAGACTTATCTTGAGGAATTTGATCCAGGAATGTAATGTAAACATCAAGTCTCCTGGTTCCCTCACATATAAGTTCACCTGTTTGTGAGTTAACTATATGACATAGGTTGGCTTGAAACTCAACTCTATTACCTTTGTCACATAGTTGTGAAATGCTCAAAAGATTATGTTGCAAGCCTTCAACATAATATACATCATCAATTGCATTTGAAAGTGTCTTACCTACCTTACCTAAAYCGGTGATGGTTCCCTTGCTGTTATCTCCAAAGGTGACACTTCCTCCATCAAAGGCTACTAGTGAGAGAAATTGCTCTTTATCTCCGGACATATGTCTTGAGCATCCACTGTCCAAATACCAATAGGTACTTCTCTTCACTTTAGCCTGCAAGAACAAATCAAACATTAGATTTAGGAACCCAAACTCTTTTGGGTCCCTTTTCCACAACATTTGCATCAAGTTGGTCATTTCTTCTCTAGACCAACTTCACCTTTTTAGTGTTCTTATTCACACTATGTCTTCGAGCAGGACATTCATGAATCTTATGTCCATTCATACCACAATGATAAGATACTTACCTATTTAGAATTCCCTGATCCATGTGGTTTCCTTGGGGGACCAGTTAGTCCTGGTTCCTTGTCTGTCAAAACCAAGACCAACTCTTTCCTGGTTACCTCGATTTGATGTCAACTTACTTAATATTTCCTGTGTTGTCAGTAGTTTACTCACATGCCTATGACTCTCATGTAGTTCCTTCTCTCTTGCTTCAAGATTCTCGGTTAACAACTCATTCTTTTCTTTTAATRAAAYAATGTCACTTTTTAAAGATACAAGTTGCAAATTGAGATTCAGGTTCATATTATCCATAGACATGTCAGTAACCACTGGTTGCTTGCCTTTTTCAATTGATAGATCTCAGCATGTAGATCACATATTTTACCATCATATTCATCTATAAAATCACTGATTTCTTTGTTGGTACTTGTCGGGGGAATAGTGTAATGTGCAGCTTTGAGTAAAGCATTATCTTTGTAAAGATCTTCTAAGTTGCTGGCCATTATTTCAAAAGCTTTCAACAAAGAAGTCCTGCTACAAAAGGTTGAATTCCTCTAGCTGCTGAAAAATCAAGAGACTCACTTGAGCATGATAATTCTCTGGGGAGCCAGGAGGTTAGATCTTCTTCAACATCAACTGGATAGTTTGGTTTAGAAGATCTAGCCTTTTCAAGTTCCACCTTGCACTTTTCCAATTCAACCTCAAGCTCTGCCACTTGATTTTTTAATTCATGGCAAACTTCTTCAAGGTCATCACAACTGGCAATAGCAACTTCACATTCAGCACGTTTTTCCTTAAGTTCTGTTTTGCCAGATATGTATGTTTCACCCAGTTTATAACATTCATCTAATAAGGAGTCTATACAAGCAAGCATATTGTCTCTATCATACTCATGCATATTTTCCCTAACTTGTTCTAAGTTTACCTTGTGTTCATGCAGCACATCCTTCTTGGCCATCAAACATTTTTCGAATGTGCTGRTTCCCCCTCTGGTTCCRGAATCAGTGTTGTTACCCTCGATGCTTGTAAATGCAGTCATGTAAACACYAGGGTTAGGTGATTCTTCATCCTCATCARATCYTGAGTCAGAATCACCCCACATTGATGCTATCATAGCATTCTTGAAAGCTCGCTTTTCTCCAGACATGGACTGCTTGTCCTTCCACTTAGGACAGTCTCTGATTAGGTGTCCCTTCTCTCCACACTTGAAGCACCCTACAGAAGATRAGTTAGTTTTCTTAAAATTTTTACCTTTGAAGTTCTTCCTCTGATCTCGGAGTGTTCTCTSAAACCTTTTGGCAATCATGCCAATCTCATCTTCATTTTCTTCTACTGTTCCCTCAAGGGCTATGCCTTTGGCTGGTTCCTTCTAAGACTTTGAGTCAATCAATAATTCATGAGTCATGAGGGAATCAATCAGCTGTTCCAGAGACAAAGTAGACAAGTCCTTAGCTTCATAGATAGCGGTGATCTTAGTTGATTAGGCATCTGTTAAACTGCACAACACTTTTCTCACAAGATCCTCATCAGAAAAACTTTTGCCAAGGGATCTAAGATCATTGATTATTKTCAGAAATCTACGAAAACAATCATTGATCTTTTCACCCTTGTTCATTACAAACAATTCATATATAGACATAAGCAAATCAGTTTTGGATCTTTTTACCTCCCTGGTTCCTTCATAAGCAAGTTCAAGAGTATCCCAAATCTCTTTTGTACTACTACATCCAAAGATTCGGTTATACTCTGTCTCACCTATGGCTTGTTGTAATATAGACATTGCTTTTGCATTCTTCTCAAGAAACTTGTAATCAACAATTACCAACTCACTGTCTTTCTTTGGAATCTTGTTCCCTTCAGAATCAGTCTTCACAATTGTGTTCGGACCATTTTYTACTACAATCCAACACACATAGTCAATCCCCATGATCACATTCTTGATACTGTTCTTCCACCAAGCATAGTTACTTCCGTTTAACTTTGGTGTCTTGCTATCATAACCGATGGCACTTAACTCTTGAGTACTCATACTTGAATCCTCTAGATGTTACTCTTGCAAGAAGCCTTGGCTCTGATACCAATTGAAGGTTTTATGATACTCAAGAGGGGAGGTGAATTGAGTATTCTATTCTCTTAGGTTATTTTTCTTTCTTTTCGAATTCAGTATGAGGAACTAGTTGGGCTAGTTCCTGTAAGCAGCGGAATATAAACAAAATAATAAAGGACACACAAAGTTTAACGAGGTTCACCCAACTATGGGCAACGTCCTCCTACCCTATGTTCTTTTATTAATCTACTCCGAAAAACAAAGAACACACACCCTACTGTTTCCCTACTCCGAGAACCAGCACACCCCACACTCAACTCTGAATGTGCTCTMGAMTCACACTCGTAAGTCCAACTTGTGTTTGAACTCACAAACACTCACCAGGCTTCCAACCCCTCTGTTGAATGTCTTTACAATATCAAAGTTTCTCTCTTTTGAATTTACTTCTAGAAAGCTAATAAGAGAAATTAATATACTCGACTAATGCTCTTGTGTATGACTCAAAATAGGGCTTTATGCTTTTGTGTTTTTCTCTCAAAAATTGCTTTCTTTTAATCCGTAGAGAGATGTGGATTTCAGAAGTATAGATGAGTATATATAAGCATGTTAACCTTAACCCTAGTTTCCKTAAATCTCTCTACTTGCCAAGCAAGGCAAGATGAGATTTAAGGAAAATATTTATCTTGTTTGATTTGATCATGAAGATAAAATCGAATAAGATAGATACTCCTAGGTTTAAGGTAACATATTTTCAAAATAAATCTYTTACAAAATATTTTAGAAAAATTCTTTTTCAAACCGCAGCCATATTCCACTCAGGGACACAGYTGGTTMCCCAGCCTGGTTCCCTAAATGAGTATGTTATGAATTCTGTTCYAATCTTGTACCAGAATTCATACCATAGCTCGAAACACATATAAGCATTTTATCCAAAACATATAAGTCATACTACAGAGCATATTACATGAATTTCCTAGATTAAACATTTGAGAAGCATTTCTTCCTTTCTTCATGTAATCTTCAAGGCCTTGAATCTTCCTTTGGATACCTCAATTATGAGCACGACATCTTTCTTCGATTAACTTCGAAATGCTTTACACTTCAAGTCTTGGAATCAACCTAATTATTGCACATGTAACATGGTTAAGATGCAATAAAAGGTATGTGACTGTTTTTTAGTATAATAGTCAAGGAAACAACTCCTATTGGTTCCGCACCAGTATATGAACTTGTGTTTATTCGRTCGTTCCCTGTAGTAAGACAAGTTAGTTTCAACATAAGCACATATAACACTTAACTTGTCTGGGGAAACAAGTATCATGTATCACCTGGTTCCCAAACCAACAATTTTCACAATTAAGTGTCATGTTCCCTGTATCAGTTTGTCATCACTCAAAACCTACGGGACTAAACATCCTTCCATACGAGGAATGATACTCTGCCCCATAGAAACTATGCTTAGCTTTAGTGTGGACATCGCGGAAGCTCCGATATTATTTGCTGACACATACCGTACACATCATATGCAAAGGCGATCCTCTAAAATACCTCTTTGAAAAGCCAGCAGTCAACGGACGCATGTCTAGATGGATGGTTATGCTTGCCGAATTTGACCATAAGTTCATGCCTCAAAAAGCCATCAAAGGTAGTGTTGTCCTCGAGTTCTTAGCAGACTCTCCAGACGAAGTCTTTCCTGAGGACTTTGACTTTCCAGACGAGGAAATTATGATGACCGAGGAAGACGGTTGGTCATTATACTTTTATGGTGCATCTAATCAAAAGGGATATGGAGTTGGAGTGCTTCTATTCTCACCATGAGCACACCCCAATTTCAATCAAGCTCGACTGCAACGTCACTAACAATGTCGCAGAGTACGAAGCATGTATTCTAGGTTTGCAAGCTGTCGTTGCACTTAACGTTAAGAGGTTACGGGTATATGGTGATTCTTCACTCATCATAAACCAGATTTCAGGATGATGGTAGGTACGAAGTGAAAGCCTTGCTCCGTATTAGTCCTATCTTGAGAACATTGCATCCTAGGTAGACGAAGTCGAATACACCTACCTACGGCGCGAAGACAATTAATTTGCAAATGCACTAGCAAAGCTCGCATCCATGGTGCGAATTCCGAGTTTAGTGACCCAAATGCCCTTAGTCATTGAACGAAGACAAGTACCAGCATATGTCTGCACTTTAGACGAAACAAATGAGGTGCCCAACCTCGATCCAGAAGAGCCGTGGTACAAAGACATCAAAGACTACCTAGAAACTGGCGAATATCCTTCTAGTGCAACAAAAAAGCAACAAAGAGCTCTGAGGCATCTTGTATCTCAGTACTTACTTCAAGGCGGAGAACTCTACAAGCACCACCACATTGGTCTCCACTTACTTTGCGTTACTCAACAAGTAAGCAAAATGATCATAGAGCACATCCATGACGGAATCTGTGGCACCCACATGAATAGCAGGCTCCTGGCCTCTAAAATCATCAATTTGGCGTATTATTGGACAACCATGGAAAGGGATTGCATGCAATACGTCCGTACATGCGACACCTGCCAAAAATACTCTAATGCGCAGCATTTTCCTCCATCTCTCCTATCCACGTTTGTCTCTCCATGGCCTTTCTCTACATAGGGAATAGACATAATAGGGAAGATTACGCCGCCCTGGCAAGGAGGTCATGAATTCATACTTGTGGCCATAGATTACTTCACAAAGTGGGTCGAAGCAGCRTCATATGCTAAGCTCCAAGCTAAGCACGTGGCAAAATTCATAGAAAACAACATCATTTGTCGCTATGGAGTCCCTCACAAAATCATTAGTGACAACGGCACCCACTTTCAAGCAGAGTGTGCGGATCTTATCGCCAAATATAAGATTCACGTCCCAATTCTGCTATAATTCCATGGTTGGATATCATCGCATTCACTACCATGTCAATTGGAACCTGAAAAACATACATGAATGCATTTATATTTTTGTTGAAGTTAAAGCGTTACAAATCAAGTATATTGGAGGATTATGTTTTCCAATTGGATATAGCAATTTGAGACTCGAGTTGCAAGTGTGCTTTTTTTTAGTATTATTAATTAGGTTTAGTGGATTATGGTTGGGAGAATAACTTAAATCTTAATAGTGTATGGACACCATATAAAAAGTTGAATTTAACGGCACTTTATAAAAATCGTAAAACATAACGTAAAATGTTCAAATACATAGAACGTTATGGTACGAAGTGAGTACTCCACTTTGGATCACAAGAATTTGACATAAATACTTCTGAATTGGGTAAATACTCATAGTTTCTTAACATCACACTTAAAAACCCTTTCAACATGCTTGTAAAAAGGGTCTGGTTGAGAGTTTTAGTCCTAATTGGTGAGAAATCAGATGTTCGTTAAGTGAGAAGTAGAATTTGGATGAAGAATGAGACTACGATTAAATTTCTCCTACACACCTATTCGACATGGCATTTTACAAGTGCAAATTGGTGTTAACTTAGAAATATAGAAGAATGCTCAAAAGGCAGGCTCTAAACAATGAATATTATTTGGCAAATCCTTTAGGAATTAATAAAATTAATAATAATAATAATAATAATATAAATAATAAATAATTATAATAATAATAATAATAATATAATAATAATAATAAATAATAATAATATAATAATAATAATAATAATAATAATAATAATAATAATAATAATAATAATAATAATAATAATAATAATAATAATAATAATAATAATTATTATTATTATTATTATTATTATTATTATAATTATAATAATAATAATAATAATAATAATAATAATCCTTTGTTGGCAAATCCAAGGGGTTTCAGTTTCATTCCAGATGCTCTCAGATGAAGCTAAATCATCTTGTCTTTGTAGATGATTTAGTTATTTTCAATATGGGTGATTTTGGTTCAGTTAGCAAAATTTTGAGAGGTTTGGCTACCTTTGCTTCTGTTTCTGGTCTTATTGCAAATGCTGGAAAGTCCAATGCCTACTTCTGCAATGTTGATAATGCAGTGAAGGATCAGATTTTGCAATTCTCAAGTTTCAAAGAGGATTTTCATCCTTTTCGTTATCTGGACATGGTTGTGAGTTCTAAGATGCTCAGTGTGGATGATTGTTGTGTCTTAATTGATAAAATTGTTCAAAGGATTCGGCTGTGGGGTTGTAGAACTTTGAGATATGTTGCTAGAACTCATTTGATTAACTCGGTATTAATGACTATGCACATTTATTGGTCCTCTATAATTGTCTTGCTTAAGAGAGTCCTCAAAGGTGTCATGGATATTTGTCGCAATTTCCTTTGGGAAGGTAGAGCTGTGCATTCTCCCCCCCCCCCCCCCCTAATTGCTTGGAATATTTTTTGTAGACCAAAAAGAGAAGTTGTATTGGGTGTGCATGATTGCTTTCTTTGGAATGTAGCTGCTATGGGTAAGCATGTCTGGAATATAGCTCGGAAACAAGATAGTCTTTGGGTTAAATGGGTTCATCACTGATATTTGAAAGGGAAGACTTGAAAAAGGTTTCAATGCTCTGTTACTGTTAGTTCGAGTTGGAAGCAAATCTAGAAAGTTAAGGATCTTTTGAAACATGGCTATGATGGGGATACTTGGAGGGCTAATCCTGCTGGTTATACAATTGCAAGTGGATATGATTGGCTTCGACATCATAATGATCTGGTCATTTGGWGAAATTGGGTGTGGAATAGAGCTAATGTGCCTAAGCATAGCTTTATTTGTTGGTTGATGCTTTGGGGAAGGGCTAAGGTTTGGGCTAGACTTTTTGAGCTCAATCTTATTCCTAATGCCCTTTGTCCTCTTTGTAATGTTTCTGATTAGAATATTGGGCATTTGTTTTTTATTTGTTGCTATGCTAAGCTAAGCTTCAAATCTTCTATCATCCTGATTCCTTACTGAATTTGGTTGGGAAAATTCAGAGTACTCGTGGGAGGACTTTAAGGAAAGTGTTTTGGTGTTGCTTTGCGGCTCTGGTGTATCATATTTGGCGACAGCAAAAACAAGCTTTGTGGCATTTTCAAGTGCAGAGGCCTTCTGTTGTGGTTACTACTTTGTGTCGTGAAGTTTATCATAAATGTCAGTTTGTTCTTGTTAAGGACTTGTCTAGGAACAATCTTCTTTGGCTTAGGTCTTTGTTGATTGCTAGTTGATTTTATTTTGGTTTGTCTTGAGCTCTGTTGGTCTTGTGTTTTGTTACTGTCTTGTTGTTTGCTCCTGTTCCCTTCTTTGAAGGTGGTAGGTTGTCTCTTTGTGTTTTGTAAGTTTGGTTGTTCTAATAAAATTTCTTTTACCTTTTCCCAAAAAAAAACAATGAATATTATTGATTTTTAAAAACTTTTATAATTTTTATTCTAATTGGCCGCAAAAGCTACACTTCGCTCTAGAGGGTTACAGGACCTCTATTCGCACATCAACGGAGCTACTCCGTTCTCACTTATCTATGGTTCTGAAGCTATTCAACCAGTAGAACTAGAGATCCCATCTATACACATTGTCCTAGAAAGCAAACTCCTAGAACCACAATGGGTAAGGGCGAGATTTGACGAGTTAGCTTTGCTCGACGAAAAACGGCTAGCAGCCTTGCATCATGTGCAAGCATACCAAAAGAGGGTCGAACGGTACTTCAATCAGTGAGTCAAATCACGAGGCATCAAAGAAGGTGATTTGGTTCTTAAAGCACTTCGCAAAATAATCTTAGATCCCCGAGGCAAATTTCGTCCTAATTGGGCGGGTCCTTACATTGTCAAAAAGATCTTACCAAAAGGGGCAGTTCARCTAATGGACACGAATGGCAATAATTTATACAGCCTCGCCAACTTAGACCAGCTCAAGAAATACTACGTCTAAGGCATACACGCGCACTGCGTCTCAACAACACAATATTACCATGCATCAGAACTACGAATGGCTTGATTATTCCTTATGGGATATGTAGGCAGCCTCGCCCTGAAGCTCGGCCATAATAACAAGTGCCCTACTTGTTTTGGGATTAGCAAGTGAACAATAGTCAAGCGGCAATTTGACGAAGTTTTCTTCAACATGATCAAAGTAAAAACAATGTATATAAAGCAATGCAAGTTTGTAATTTATTACTACTTGTATTGTAATTGAGCAATTACAACACCAAAGGAAACTTCAAGTACCAAAGTTCACTTATTACATGCAAAAGTGGCTCGCAGGCCAATCGCTTTGTTAACTTATTAATAAAACAAACATTAAATTAAACAAGAGTTGTGGAAAAAAGAAATCACTCCTTCTTCTTCTCTTCTTGCTCCTTGGCGTCATTCTTCTTTACACCTGAGCTCTCACCTTTAGGCTTCCTCACCCATTTGCATCTCTTGGGTCTATCTTCCGCAACAGCCCTCCCTTTTCCTTTAGCATCACCTCCAAGCACCTTTTTTGGCCAAAGGGGTCTTCTTTCAGCAACATTTGAGTTAATCCTCAAAGGAGGAAGTCTTTCGAGCCTACTCCAAACTGGCACCTTCTTAGGACCAAGTCTGTCCTTAGCAGAAATAGCTCTAGACTTAGCAGCAGGGGTCTCAGTAGAGTCACAGTCCAGTCTCTTACTCTTGTGATGGTCCTTTTGTTGCACGTCTTGCCTCAGCACAGCTCATCACATCAGTGGCATTCATCCAGACACGGTAATGAGAAAAAAACTTGTGGTCACCTCGAGCAAGTGGGGTCACCTTAAGTGTTGAATGGGATTCCCAGTACTTCTCCCACTCTATTGCATTGCCCGAATGCAAGCGCATGTCCTCACAACGAAACATGTCAATAGTGGGAATAAGCTAAACTTTCCCGAATTGCCTCATCACTTTTGAAGGGAAATAAAAGGTCAACGCAGTCAAGCTGGCCACGCGCACATATGAAGACAATCGAGTATGCACCATACTCCTAATACCCTACCAAGGGACAGTCCACCACACGAGAATGCCACGATCAACAAGGATAAGAATCCACTCATGTTGAGATTTTGTTACATGGACCCTCTTACGGGAAAAGAATCCCTTAGCACAATATTTGACAGGATTCTAGAGCGCCTCAACTAGGCTCAAAAGCTCCATCAGCCAAATTTGTCATAAAACAGAAGCATCTGCAATATTTAGTCATGACATCAATAAACTAGCAATAATATTTGTATAAATGCATTATTTTGCAAATATTYAGACAAAAATATTGTACCTGCAACAAAACGGGGCATCCAGACAAGGGCGCATGTGCATCCTTTTTAAGACGATCAAGCATCATGAATAATTCCCCCGTGCACAACGGCATAGGAGTACGGCTAGCCTCGCATTGCTCAACAATAGAAATAATGCTAGCATGACCAACATTCATCTTTCCGTGGACAAATAAGAAACGCACAAAGAAGCAGATCATAATTGCACGTCTACGGTAAATTCTACGGCAAGAAGCATCACTAGCAATATAGTCAACTAAAGCAAGCAAGTCAATTTCCCGACCATGCACTATGCGTCGTGTAACAGCTGGACTAAGTCTCAAGTATCGCTCATATTCATCAAAAAAGCGATCATCAGTATTAGGGATACAAGGGAGACTTACAATAGGCCAGGAAATAATAGCACCAAGTTCTTCAAGCAAAGGAATAATTTCCTTGTCCCGAAGACGAAAGCAATGCAATAGTGGGTCCCACAGGCTTATAGCAGCATAAAGAAGGTTTGTATCGAGACTTATATACCTTAAAGTCAAAAGAACATCACAATTCAGCCTTGCAAGGTCCTCCCTTTCACGAGCATCCACGTTTCGAAGCACATCATTCAAAGCATTAGCAAAGTCTCTCTCCATTTGATTTGTTGCAAATTCTCCGATGTAATGAATTAAATGATGTTTCAAGCATTATAAGAGAGGTTTTTAAGCACTAATGAGGCTGTAATAAATGAATTAGGGCGTGCATAAACCCCTATTTATAAGCAATTAGGCCGAACAAACTTACCTAAAATCAAAATTCAAGCAAAAATGGTTCGATTTCGGGCGTAATTACGCCCAACCTGGGCGCTATTACGCCCAGTTTGAGCTGATTTTGGCTGATGTTACTCCTTCTAATTGCTCCCATGCACGATGGCACGCTATTCTTGGTCCAATCTAGGTCCTTCCCTGCATTTTCAAAGAGGAATGAGCCGACATTCGTCTCAAATAACATACGCAACAACACAAGACGATTGACGACGTCTTAGAAGTTTAATTACATGCATTGCATATAGTTAGCCAGTTGGCTTTTGCACGTTTTAATCAAAGCTCGGCATTACAAAATGAGCTATGTCTAGAGTCATACACAAGTATAGTCGTGTTTACACAAAGACTCGAGTGTAAGCTAGAATCGATCCAAGTCGAGTCAAGTTAAGCAAAAGTCAACAAATAAGTCTATGTAGGTCTAAGCTAAGTCCTAAAATCAACAAATGCAAAGCTAGGGTCCCCCCCCCCCCCCTTCCCTACAGGTGACAGGTACATTTATTGCTCACGACACGTCGAAAAACCGAGTGACGCTAGCACCTGCAAGGCAGACTCGTCCAGCAGCCCATTTGAGAAAGAAACTACACCTGAGGTTCCCGATACGGTAAACTAAGACGAGGGTCCAGGTTGAGAACGGGAAGTCAAAGCTTCACCCCGGTTAGGGACCGATCTAATCCGTGCATTGTCGTCGACATTAGCATCCTCGTCGTCGCCCTGACGAACCTGCAAAGGATTTTCAAGTCAAAAACGGTTCCTGACCCTGCAAAACATTCAAATTACGAGATCTGGTGCACTTACTGAGTCTCTCAGCTTACAGTAGGAGTGTCTCTAGGCATCTATTGCTCCTAGCAGTTTCATGACGCTTGCCCGAGGCGTCTATTTCGCAAGATAAGCAAGTCAGCACATGAATAAGCACTGGTATGAACAAAAATAGAATCGAGCAAGTAAAGTGTTCCCTACCTGACCAGCTCCAAGGGGCATCGAGTTTTGAGCGTGCCTGGCARTCGGAGGAGCAGGCCCAATGAACTCATCCAAGTCAAGACGGATCCTTAGGTCAGCAAAGGGGATCTCACCGAGGTCGTAATCAGGCTGCACAAGCCAAGTCAAAGTTAGTGCACAACTAACAGAGACCAAATGCAAAGAAAAGCTGTGGATAACCAAGACTCATACCTCGGCACCTAGCTCGACTCGGGGGGCTAGTCGCTCCTCAATGAAACACGCATAGGCGTGCCGACCTCTGTCACCAAGCAGGAGATGGTACTTCACCGCCTCACCATGGCTCAAGTCGTGGGACAGCGTGGTGACCAGCAATTCCTCATTCATCATAGTGACTTGAGGATCTTGAGGCATTGAGGGCTCAGAAAGGATATGCTGCCTCACTACTCGCTCCCCGAGGTACCAGACAAGCCCTTGAGGTCCCAGATAAGACATCGCCTTTTGGCGAGCTCAGTCGCTACAATAAACCTCCTCGGCCTCGCGTTCCCAACTCGCCTCCATGGGCACCACTCCACCTGCAACAAGATGTGGTTAAAATCACAAAGCATACAATGAAAACATACAAGTAAAAGGCAGCGAAACTCACCTCAACTGGGTTCAGACGGCGAAAAATCGTCTTCGGCTGCTGGAGCCCACCATTCAAAGACGAAGTGTCTCGGGGTGTCCACCGCATCATCACAGGCCATCGAGCAAGCTGTGTATAGGGGTCCAACCTAGGCACCAAGCCCATGCGTAGAAAATACTCGTAAGCCTAGAACTACAATTACATCTAACGGGATCAGCCAACAGAGGTAAATCAAATACAAACAAGGCAGTAAAAGTCAAAGGAAATTACCTCGAGTACTCTCCAACAGCCAGCAAGTGCAGGAATTGTAGTGCCGTCCAGCTGACGGTAGTATAGCCTCATAGAATACATCAGAGCAGCGTAATTGAATCCACCCCAGTCATAGGAGGAAACAGCAAAACGATCCTTCAGAATGGGGAGAAAGCAAAGCTGAATTCTGCTCCCTGTGCCCTTATCAGGACACAACGTCGTGCAAAGCATCAGCAGGATAAAAATCCTAGCTAACTGCTCATCAATGGTGCCTGCCAGCTCCAAACCCTCCATGAGCACGCACTGTGACGCCCGGTTATCCACACTCTCAACTAGCAGGCAGGAAGCAACCAGACCCAGCCACTYATCCAAACTAGGATCAGAAAGCCTGATCTCTTTATCTAACGGGACAAGCTTTTCAGTGAAAGCAAGCCCGGTCAGCATAGCAAAGTCGTAGGGGGTCACAGCCATTTCCCCTCACGGGAAGTGAAAGGTGTTCGTGGTATCCCAAAMCCACTCCATCAGGCCGAACACTGGGGTCCTGGGAGCAAGCGAATATGACTGACTAGTCAGGTTGAGAATGAAATTCTGAAAGCCACATCGCCTGAGGATATCCCATACTCCTCGACAGCGCTCGAAGAACTCTCTACGGAAGAGATCACCAATCGTATGAGAGGTCTCGTACGTTAGGGTACGATAGTCACTCTGCACAAGGGATGACACGAAAGTTACCAAACGAGACAAAACGAAAGGTAACCAAACGAACAGAAATGTGGTAATCAGGGAAGCAGCACAACTTAGAGTTGTCCCAATCAGTCACCCTCCACCTCTGGCGGCAATTGCGCACTTGTTTTCCTCTTCGGACTGGCATGCTACAAGTAGAATAGAGCAAAGATTCAGAAAACAAACGGGCAGCATAACGGCTAAAAGTGGGCATCTCACATATAAACAAAAGGCCCTCTGGGGGCTTACAGCTAACCAACACAACCATGGTCGAAGGAAATGCACAATTTCCTAGCAGTTGGAACCATAGGAAAGCAACTAGAAAGGTGAGAAAGAGCACTTCTTCTCCCTAGTGAATATATATGCCTAACGGAATGCACGATTCCACTCACAAATTCTATATGCAACGAGGATTTCAAGAAGGCGTATACGCTCACTCATACGCCATAATCCAAAATTTAGCAAGCAATCACCATTAACAAGCACTTTTTCAAGTTTTAAGCTACTTACAATGGTGAAATCATACATGGGCATCCACATTGTTGCAAATAGACATGGAAAAGTTTATTCTTCATCAACAAGCAAGAATAAACAAGACATATGCATAATTCAACAAGGCATGGGCATGGCAAGCTACTACTCATCATCTTCTTCATGTAGTAAGCTTAAAATGGCATAACTCATTCAAATTTGCACCAAATTTGATGAAACTAGTTGCAAAAGACTCACATAAGCAAAAAATAATCCAAAGCATTCAAAAATTTCAAGCATACACAAGCAAGGGAGAAAGCCTTAATTCAATTGCACAAATTGACAAGGCATATTCAAATGGCATGATTTTGAGTATAACAATTGCAATTTATAAGTGGATTTCAAGTTTGGAGTAGTAAACTTACTTGAATTTGGAATTTGATGAGCAAACAAAGCCTTTCCAAACAATTCCAAGGTGTAGCAATGGAGTTTAGAGGGAGCTTGCAACAAACAAAGCAAAGAGCAAATGAGAAATGAAGCTAAAATGCCATAATAAGGCACGATTTTTGGCCAAAATAGTCGAAATACTGGGCGTTAAAATGTCGTTGGTACTTCCCAGAAATTCCAACCAACTTTCAAAGTCATGCACAATGACCAAAATGCCCCTAAGCAAGCAGAATGGGCCCAAAAGTCATTAAATCGCTACAAAAGTACACCTACAGAGCAACGACAAGTAGTAAGCAAATGAAAAGTCACAACGAAGCAATAGCCACGATTAAGTGAAGGTCGAAAGTGGATCAAAGTCAAAGCGCATATTCTCTAGTCGAAGTTGCATCATCCTCGCAAGGGCCAAGCGTTAGCCCGATTTTGTATACGCAATGCAAGCATTTACAAAAAGACATTGCTATATGCAATCGTGGCTATACGTGACGTTACCTCTATTTGAGTTCTCCCGGACAACTAGCCGAGATGGGATACAGCAGATCAAGCATGCACCAACAAAAAGACATTCGTTATACGCGATCGTGGCTATACGCGGCGTTACCTCTAGTATAATTCTCCCGAACGACTAGCCGAGATGGRATACAGYAGATCGAGCACGCACTAGCAAAAAGACATTTTCTATACGTGATTGTGGCTATACGTTGCGTTACTATTATGTTAATCTTCCCAGAAGAATAAATGAGATGGGATAAAATAGTTTAAGCAAGAACCAAGTGCAAATGGAAGCATCGATACGGACACAATTTCATCTTCCCCAAAGGAGTACAGACGGAAGCACTAACATGGACACCGTAGTAATTCCCCATGAAGTCCTAACGAAGGCATCAGAGTGGACATTGAGATAGTAGTTCCCCAGGAAGTCCTAACGGAAGTATCGAGGCGGACAACCTGTTAGMAGAAAATCCCYAGTGGAATCRGAACCATAGGTGGAAATTCCCTCAAAGATCGAAACACGGAGCCTATGTGGAATCAGAACCATAGGTGGAAATGTAAGCAAAAGTGTTAGCAACAGAGACAAGCAAGCAAGCAACATGCAACCACAGGTTTAGGTAAAACTGACGCATTTGTTTTGCAAGTACTAGGTACTTTGGCTTTCGTTTTATGAGATTTTACTCTCTGCAAACTCAGCCAAAGTGGGAGCTTCTGTAGATACATACATTTGTCCCTAGCCCAAAACAACCAATGATAAGATACCCCTGACAGGCCCTAAGAAAGGAAGATAACCTTGCACCGGACACCTCTTCCAGGTATTTAGCACCTCAAAAAATGATTTTTGATTTTCAAATAATTTTAACTTATTTTTAAACATTTTTTTGGAATTTTTTTGGAATTTTTCTGAATTTTTCTAAGCATTTTTGGCAATTTTCAGAATTTTCAATAGTTTAATTAATTTTGCGATAATTAATTATATTACGAAACAATTCCGAAATTCACAAAATTTTAGCACAACACACAATTTTTCACAAGGAATATTTACATATTTTTCCATAACTTTTCGATTTATGACTTTCATTTAGGAATTTCTTAAGCAAAAATGCAAAACCGAACAAAGCGGGCCATCCCGTGATATTTTTCCTCGAGACACGCGTCCCGAGGAAGCCAAATATCCCGAGCATCGTGATAATATCAGCCACAATTGTAATAATATCAATTATAATCGTATAAAATCACGCATATATTTGATACGATTATATTACGATATTATTTCATTACAATCTCGCTATTCGAGGTAAAGCAATCTCGAATATCGCAATAATATCCGCCGCAATCGCAATAGTAGAAGACCATAATCATATAAAATCACGTATGATTATATTACAATATTATATCATCGCAATCTCACTATTCGAGGCAAGGAAATTCGGCCGAAATGCAGGCTGATACTGGGCGCAATTATGCCCAGTTATGGGCGTAATTGCGCCCAAAAGTTGCGTGATTTTGGCCAATTTCGACCTTGCCTATAAATAGGGAGCCTCTCTATTCATTTGGAGGTTGATCCGACTTTGGACAAACTCTCTCTCACTCGTCCAACTCTCTCTCTCTCTCTCTCTCTCTCTCTCTCTCACTCACTCTCTCTCTCTCTCTCTTTCATTCTCTCTCACAAACACACTCAAACACACTCAAACACATTCAAACAAAATTCAAACACACAAAAACACATTCAAAGGTTCTTTTGCAATAGATCTAGGAGGTTTTCTAGGATTCTAAAGGTTCGACAAGGGTTCCTAAGGGTCTGAAGCTGCGTCCTTGGTCTTCGACATCGTGTTGCGAGGTAGGTTTGAGGCCAACGTCTCAATTCTAAACCCCCTTTTGCATGCTTGTTTAGAAATTCGAGTTTTTATGTAATTTACATACTGATTAACAAGCAATTTGACAATTCAGATTAAAAGCAACCTTAAAGCATAAATTTAAATTCCTCGTACGAGTGCTTGCATGCTTGTCTCACAACTATAATATATATCTTTAATAAAGACCTACAAATTTCGTGTTTCAAATCTAATAAAATAATTATGGATAACCAGCATTAGGCTCTTGGAATACGGAATTAACAAYACATGGCACAACAAACTAGAGACTATTTGCATAGTATTTTCTTAAACAACCCACCTAGTAATTTTGCATGCTTAGGGTTTAAAACGGAAAACTTTTTGTTGTTGTCTTTCGGAAAATGAACTCGCAATAATTGAGTAAAGACTGCTAGATGCGGGGGGGTGATGTGTGCTACTTCACCCTTACCCTTTTACCCTAATCCAGACCTTTGGTGCACTGCCAGGCATGGAGTCCTTCGCCTTGCTTTATGCCATTATAGATAAGGCTTAAAACGAGTTCCGCAGCTTCCCAAAAGAAGTGCGGTGGTGACTTCCTTTACTTAATTCGAGTATAAACACATAACTCCAGGCATACTCACAATATGCTAAAGCAAGAATTCAATTTTGGCAAACAAACTGAGCCGCCCTTATATTGTACCCCCGGAGCAGAGGGACCGGACCCATTCCAGCCCGGTGACGCCCCAGCACCCGTACACAAGGGGTGTCTTATCATCGGCCGTATTGGACTAGGGACAAATGTAGGTATCTACACTTCCTAAGGATAAAATTGCTAAGTTGTTGTGTATTCAATGGATTTTATCGAATTGAGTTACAATGAGGCCGAGTAGAGGCCGCTACCATATCCTCGAACCCACGAACAGGTTACTGGATCAAACAGTGGGGCCGTTGACTTGACACCAATGTTTTGGACGTCCGTGATTAGCGTGTATAGGCACGGTGGTGATTCCCCACTCGACAACACTACCCCAATGCATTCACATGCTGGATCCGTGGCTCAAGACCACGAACAAAATTGACGTACGATGTAGACCCGATGAGGGCACACTCCTATAGATAGGCATCAAACTTAAGGGTCATTTACATAGGGAGTGTACCAACACTCAYTACTACAAAAATTGGCAAAATCACCACTTTTAAGAAATCGGTTAAGTTATTTCACCGGTCTCTTAAGCTAAGAAACCGGTTATTTGAATCAACTGGTCTCTTAGATCAATATAAGAGACCTGACATATCCAAACCGGTCTCTTATCCATTTTATATATTTTTTTTAAATATAAGGCCCATAGCCCATTTAACAAGTGTAACCCACTGATCGAGGCACATGGCATAACACTGCCTCTCTCCTTTCAATTAATTCGTATATCATGCTTATTCATGTCTACATACACTGCATGCCTCTCTCCTTTCTTTTCTATCCTCTCACAAACACTGCCTCTCTCYTTTCTTTTCTTTCTTCTTCATCAATTCTTTTCCCTCGTTCTTCTATTTCTCTAAGTCTCTAGATCTTTCACTCGCTCAGATTGTTTGGAAACACTGCATGCCTCGCTCGATTCTTTGGAAATTTTGCAGGTAATTTTCTTATACATTTTTTTTTTTGTTTTTAGTTAATTTTTTTTCTCAGATTTTACAGATCTAAGTACTAATCTTTTGTATTTTTCTTGTAATTCATTTGTTTTCCTCGAATTTCTTAAAATTTTGTTCAATTTACCCTTTTCTATTTCGTTTTCGTTCAATCTATGCTTTTCTATTTGGTTTCAAGATTTTGGCGATTTTTTATTTTAATTTTGTTCTTCGGTTTTTTTTTTGAAATAATTTTTTCCTGTGATTTTCATTTGATATTGTATTTCATATTAAAGTTTATATATTCTAGGTTTTCGTTTTCGGATTTTCGTTTTTTTATGTTATTTGAAATATTTTCTGTTTTTTTTTCCCCGATCTGTTTTTGTATTTTGCTAGATCTTCTGGATTGATTTTTTTCCATTTTTTTAGCGTTTTTCGATTTTGTTTTAGGGTGATTTCCCCTCTTTTGCAATCAGTTTCTATTTCAATTTCGTTGGCTCCATGAATATTCAGACGACGTTGGCTCCCTCACCCGCTTAGCTTTTTGTTGGAGAAAACTTTGACCCCATTGGAATTTTGATCAACAACTTTCTATTTTTCTTTTTTTTTTCTCATCAAACAAATCGGAAAATTTTCAAGATAGCTCGTAATGTTCATTCGATCTATTATACAAATCTTAGATAAATCAATGCAATTTAGGACGAATCAATGTCGACTTTGATTTTATGCTTTTGTTTATTTTCGATTTCGTTTTTGCTTCTGTCTTTTTTTCCAATTTTTGTGATTTCAATTACTGTGTTCTTTTTAAAAAATTTAGATTTTCGAAATTTCATATAAAAATCAAAATGCTTGAGTTTGTTTTTTTGAAATTTATGGTTGCAATCAATTGATTTTTTGGGGGTTTGCGATTGATTTTTTTGCTAGTTTGTTTGATTTTCAATGATATTTTTGGTTCATTAGTTTGATTTCTAGTAGATTTTTCTAATATCTCTACACAAATTATAGTTATTTGTTCTATTTTGCAGATTTGTTTTAGTTGAAGTATTACTGAATTAATACAAAAGGCATCAAACTGATAGTGGGAAGGTATATTTTTGTTTAAGGCTACACCCAATAATTATTATGTTCTTCAATTTTTAATTTTGTTTGTTTTCTACTTTTTCAGGTTGCATTTTAGACTTTGGTGTATATATTTGGAGAAAATTTTGAAGATTAGAGATTGGAGTTTGTATTTTTGAATTATAATAATATTTAGGGTCTTAGCCTCTTAGACAATGAATTTTCTTGTGTATAATGGGTTAAATAGTGAGTAGTGATGGCAATGACCGGATCCGGGCAAGGTCCTCAAGGATCTAGACCCGGATCCGTGTTTTAGGGTAAGATCCAGATCATACCCGGATCCATCAGGGTCTTAATTTTTAGGACCCGAATCCAGATCCGTATGGATCCTACGGATCTGGGTCCAAAATGGATCCTAAATGGATCCTTTCTTAATTTTTTACTTCAAATGAAAAACAACAATATAGTTGAACAAAATTTTGATTAAAAAAGCCTAAAACAACATATATCTTCCTTACGTCTCCCAATATTCGTGAGTTTACAAACAATCATACATAATTAAAAATTTAAGTCATTTAACGTACGAGAAAAACAAAGTTTCAAAGACAAATATACTTTGATTTAGAGCATAATTAGTTTTGGGTCAAACTATCAAAATAATGGATTAGTACATTCTTCAATAGTATTACTATTATCCAACATATTTTATATTTTTTTWAAAAAAAATGGGTAAACGGATCCTGGRCAGGGTCCTAGAGGAGGACCTGGTCCAGATCCGTTTTCTAAAAGTAGGATCCAAATCCTACCCGGATCCATCAGGGTCCTAAATTTTAGAATCCAAATCCGTCAAAAATGGATCTGGACCCTCGGATCCGGGCAGGGTCCTTTACCCACTGCCATCACTAATAGTGAGCTGTGATTGATTATTTTTTTAATGGACTAAATTTTGAATACGTGATGTCTGAGAAGTCGAATATGTGTAATGGAGCATTGGAGATAGTAAAAGTACATCGAGATGTGGGATTTCTCACATTTCGATGTATTTTTTTAATTTTGCAAAAACACCTAAGAGACTGGTGCTGACATAAAACCGGTCTCTTTAATTTTAAAATAATTAATATAAAATATAACTAAGAGACCGGTGATCTGTCAGAAGCGATCTCTTATATTGGAGGCTAAAGAGACCGGTTATTTAGGCCAACCGGTCTCTTATATGAACTTAAGAGACGTCCAAAATAAACCGRTCTCTTACCCAAAGAGACCTCCCAGGTATAGACCGGTTGTTTGGAGGTCTCTTTGGGGGTTTTTAACCGGTCTCTTATGTCATTTTTGTAGTAGTGACTAATCTTAAGTGAGCACTTGGACCTGTCTCGAGTATAGAATACACTCTAATGAGACATTAGCCTAAATGCTAATACCCTTACGCGAGCAACACAATGCAAATGCATTATGCATATAGCATGTTTGCCACTACAATGATGAATTCGTGAGACTTTTCAAGTTTTGTCCAATCATTCTTTTGGGATTGCAAATTCATTCAACTATCTTTCTAAGTATTATTTGTTTCATATTGTAGGAACCATGAAATAATTAAACAGGTTATATAGGTTGGATTTGCGTCAATCTTCTTACTAATGGATTAATGGAGCTTTGGAAGATAAACATGTTATTAAACAGGTCAACCCATTTTAGGAAAATAAAAACAAAGCTAAGGTTTAAATTTTTGACTTGTTTATGTAAACATTTCAAGTCTAGTTTAGATTTGGAGATCAAACTTTGACGCATTTATGTAAACGAGTTCACCAGAACCTAACACATGCAACCTCACCTTGTTGACGGCCTTAAGTTGTGGCTATTGGTGGCAGTGGTGGGTGAGAACGGTATTGCATGCGTGAAAGGAATGGTTAATTTCTCTCTACTTTACTTTTATTTTTATTTTATTTTTTTGAAGTACTTTACTTTAATTACTTGGACAATTAGATAATGTCCCAATAAAAGTTTATAAAGTAGCTAAATTTGAATGTTCGTTCATAATACTCATTTAAATATTTAATAGCAAAAAAAACATATATTATGAAATCATCGTTCATATTTATTATAATAATAAACTAGTTTTTGACCCAAGCGATGCTCTGTGTCATTGATCAATTATTTATACATTGAATCATTTATTTATTATTTTTTAGTAAGAGTAATCAACATGATGATAATAGCTAGAGTAGTGGTAAAGATGTTGAACTTAAATATATAATGCATATACAACATGTCACTGGTGTGAAGAAGGGGAAAGAGTATGATACTTCAATCCATTATTTGTATTCCATATGTAGTTGGTTTGTTGATTCATGCTTGTGGTTTATTATAGTTTTGGAGACGGAAAGTTCTCCTTAAGAACGTGTTTTCTGAGGCCAAAGAAGTGAATGTTCGAAAAATAGTCTTCCCAATCAATGCTCTCCACATCAAAATCAAATAGTTTCTTCTCTTTCGTTGATAATTTTTCAAAAAGTTTTTGAGTGTTCTTGATGCTGAATCTGCCAAAGCAAAAGAAATAGAACTGAGATCATTATGAACTTTTGATTATTATTATGCAAAATGATCATGTCATTAAACAATTTTTCATGGATATCATTTTAATGAGGCTTAAATAAGGCTCTGATTGGTAAACCGTAGAACAATGATAAAAAATCAGTTTTCTTTAAAAATGAAATCAAAATTATTTTTGCTTCCTATTTCTTGTACACTCATCTCACTATATTATTACACTCCCCTTCATTTTCCATCAATTTCTTTAACATCCAACCAAACAATGAAAAATTATTTTTCATGACAATTAATTTACATTAAAAAAATTTTATGGTCTACCAAACTGACCCACAAGCTTTTTGTTTCTGCAAAGTCATTATTCATTTATATTGTTTTTTATCGTCAGTTAAATATGTAAGGTTATAAAGCTATAATGCAACAAAGCTTCATTTGGTTACCCATAACACATTTTCAATGTAAAATTATTTTCATSCAAAATGGTTTCAAAGGAAAACAATTTTCATTAAAACAATTTTCTTATTGTTTGGTTGCTTGTAAAAAAAATCATAGAAACTAAAAAAATAAATGGGATGTAAGGAGATAGTGAGGGGACATCATACACAAGATGGAGGGAAAATAGTTTTTCATCATTGTAGAGGAAATATTACTCCCATAGAGAATGATTTTACACTCTTTTATTTATATACTAAAAATTTTAAAAGTAAAAAGGTGAAAACACCGTTCATGAAAAGTATTTTATGCTTTACCAAACGGGGCTAGATGTTGTAAATAAAATTGGAAAAAAGAGATAAAAGAGGGATGACTTTATAACCGTCGTCCAAAAAACGCCCACCACTACGGATGAATGTGTGTCACTAGTTTTATTTTATTTTATTTTATTTTCTAATAAAATATTTAACAAATCTCGTTAAATATATCAATATTTACTTTAGTTTTGATTGCAAATGAATCTTCCTTATTTGAAAAATAAATATTAGGCAACCTCAAAACAAAAGCAAATATTGAAATATTTAAGGAGATTTAATAAATATTTTGTTAGAAAAAAAAGATAAAATAAAATAAAACTAGTGGCTCACATTCATTCGTAATGGTGGGCATTTTTTGGACGACTATTGTAAAATTTTTGATAAAAGAGTACAGTTGTTAGAATTTACCTCAACTTGTTGAACATTAGTGCCTGATAGATTGAAGCTATGCGAACAAGTTTGGCGTGCAGCTTATCATCAGCCAAAGGTATGGCATCCAATCCAACGGCTATATACTCTTCCATAGTTGGAAAATATCGCATATCCTTCACTCTAATCACCTCTCCTTTTGAATTTCTCATTGGATGTAACGTAAAATGATTATAGCATAATTTGAAAAAACTCTGGCACAAGAATGGATTTGCCATTGATGAAGCTATGTGATAATTATATAGTCCCAATTCTCCTATAATTCCATGGTTGGCTATCATCGCTATCATCGCATTCACTACCATGTCAATTGGAACCTGAAAAACATACATGAATGCATTTATATTTTTGTTGAAGTTAAAGCGTTACAGATCAAGTATATTGGAGGATGATGTTTTCCAATTGGATATAGCAATTGAGACTCGAGTTGCAAGTCTGCTTTTTTTAGTATTATTAATTGGGTTTAGTGGATTATGGTTGGGAGAATAACTTAAATTTTAATAGTGTATGGACACCATATAAAAAGGTAAATTTACCGGCATTTTATAAAAACCCTAAAACACAACGTAAAATGTTCAAATACATAGAACGTTATGGTACGAAGTGATTACTCCACTTTGGATCACAAGAATTTGACATAAATACTTCTGAATTGGGTAAATACTCATAGTTTATGAACATGACACTTAAAAACCCTTAAGACATGTTTGTAAAAAGGGTCTGGTTGAGAGTTTTAGTCCTAATTGGTGAGAAATTAGATGTTCGTTAAATGAGAAGTAGAATTTGGATGGAGAATGAGACTACGATTAAATTGCTCCTACACACCTATTCGACGGGGCATTTTACAAGTGCAAATTGGTGTTTACTTAGAAAAATATAGAAGAATGCTCAAAAGGCAGGCTCCAAACAATGAATATTATTGATTTTTAAAAACTTTTATAATTTTTACCTCTAATTAAATATAGCTTGACACAAATCAAATTGTTCATGAACATTAATAAATGTGTTAACTTTTTTTCATTGCATCTTTTTTATTTCTGATAATTATCTGTTGTTATATTTCGTGAAGCTTTATTTGGAGTACGTATTAATTGTGTTATGAATTAATATTGATTGAATGTTATATTTGGCAAATTTATACTTACATTTGATCTATTAGTAGATGTGTCGTCATAATTTTATGTGTAAAGATAATTATGAAATTTCAATAGATGACACCATTATTGCTCCCCAGCCTTTGCTCATATTATAGAGGTCATTAACGATTTTAATCATCTTATCATCTTATTTTTTATCCCTTCAACTAAAAATTGGTTCTAATTTCTTATGCATTACAATTAGTAGAGTAAATAAATTAGACAAACAGAATTTAGTCGAGATGCCCATTTTTGTTTTGTGGTTTGTTAAAATTTCAATAAAATACTCCAAATTCAACGGGACATAGACGCAATTTAATCGTAGTTGCATGTAACCCCTAACTATAAGGATCAAAGATAGAGTTGGAGTCAATGCTCCAAACTCATTCCTCTCTCTTTGAAAATTATAATGTATGCTATTTTCCGTGAATCAACAATTGCACGCACACTTCGGGTGCAAAAATAATGCTATTTAAAATACTTACAATATCTAGAATTGCTGCAGGGTCTGCAAAAATTCCTTGTAGATGTCCTTGTCCATAGAGCAAAATCATCGGGTCCACTCCCCTTAGTTGTATTTCATCAAAATTCAACAATAAAAATTAATGGTATAAAGATTTGAGATTGTTAATTTGAAAACAAATAACAACGACATTAACGGATCGTCTGGTTATTGAGACTAAATATTAAGACTGTGGAAATGGTAATAAATTTGAAGTGTAATTTAAATAGAGAAGAAACTCTTAAAATGACTTCTATTATCACAATTTATTATTACCAATAAATTAATGAATTTTTTGTCAATAACCACCTTTTATAAGGAGGGTTTTGTTACAAACCACTTTTTTCAAGACTAATAGTCTAAACCACATTTTTCTAATACTTATGTGTTGACGACCACTTTTTGCTGGATTCCGACATTCACTAAACTTTTTTTTTAGATTATTTTTTTTTGCCTTAATTTCTTTTATTTTCCCCAAAACCCCTTCATTTCCTTACGTTTCTCTCTCTTTTGCTCAACATTTCCCTCACCACCTTCTTCTTCTTCATTAAAATCAATCATTGTTCATTTCAATTTCATGCTTCCTTCTCTACGTACTATACCTATCATAATTTATTTGAGCTTCGAAAATGGTGCATCCTTCTAATACGACGCTCGATCATGAAAATGTTAATTGATCCCATCATCACTCCCGTAATTATGGTGCTTTCTACACCTCTTGTCGAACAAACTTGTCTTAGTTTCGTGGATCTGCTCTCTCCTTTCTCCTCTTTAATTTCGACAACATCAACGATAATTGGCTCTTGCTTGCATTACAGTCTCGCGATGTGCATTTTTTAGRATATTACTTAAAAATTCAATCAAAATCTTTATTACATAGGGGAAGGGGAGAGGAAGATGGTGTCCTCGATATGAAATGTCAATCATACCCTTAATGATTTAAATTACCATTAAAAAAATATATCGAT
Source organism: Bassia scoparia (assembly GCA_008642245.1). NCBI lineage: Eukaryota > Viridiplantae > Streptophyta > Magnoliopsida > Caryophyllales > Amaranthaceae > Bassia > Bassia scoparia. The sequence continues at coordinate 23,012 of SNQN01002807.1, read as the reverse complement.
CTTTTTATTTCTTGCTATAGATATAGATAATAAGTTAAAAATGGAATTGCATTTGAAATTTCAACTAAATATTAATTAAATTAGAGTAATTTTCACTTCTTACTATACTAAATATTTTAACAACCAAAATCGGCATAAACTAAGTAACTATAATAGAAAGAATTAAACTGACAAAATAATTTGGTTTAATGATTGAGATTGACATTGAGTGATTGACACAATTAGAAGAAAAATGTAAAAACTTAGTATTTCTTATTATTTGGTTATTCATATTATTTGAGCACAATATTTTTTTCCTAACGTTATATTTCTTTCTCTTAACAAATTTCATCTTTGAATAATGATGAATGAACAACTAAAAAACCAACGAATTATTAATATAACAAAAAATATACAAATACTTATAAATATTTTTTTGACATGCAAGCATTGCGTGCAAAATATACTAGTTCAATATAAGGTAGGTTTTTTTGTGTGTCTTAGGGAATAGAGGCAAAAAAATAGATTTTAGTCTCTCACATGACTTGCATGTACAAGTCAATGCTGAAAATCGACGAGTAGGTGGTGGTTAGAAAAGTTAATTTTAGCCTATTAATCTTACAAAGAGTGATTTGTGACAAAATCCCCTTACAAAATGTGGTTACAAAAAAACCTTAAACAAAAAGATCAAAGTCTTATAAAATACATACCGGTAACCTTCAATATATCCAGAGAATGGCTCCTTAAGACTACTTTCAATTATGTTCGGACGGATGATGACTGTTGGTAATTTATCTCCAAGTTTTGTCAGTATAGTCTCTCCCATAATCTTCGTGAGTTGGTAAGTGTTTGAGCATCCATAAATTTTGGCCCTGTTTTTTCCCCATATGACATGAATCGAAGTTACTATGAAGAAAATGCTAAATTGGAAATTTGAAGTATTATTTAGGAAAATTTGACAAACAAATTAAATCTCTTTAAGTTAATTTTTCCAAATTAACCGCTGTGAAGAAAAAAAAAACAAACTCATTTTTTTAGAGTAGATCACCTATTTATTCTTCGAACCGACTTGAGTAGTGTTAACAAACCACAATTATTCCACAATTCCGAAGGAAAGGGATTGGAACAGTAGTTACAATCCTACATTTTATCACAGTGGTGAGAGATGCAAATTCTTATACTTTTTCTTATTGTAGATGTATGTACTTCTCCCTTGTGACTGATTTGCATAAAAAAAATTATTCTATGTTTTCACCATTGACCACCCTTACTTTGACGTTTAACAGTTAACACACTTAATTTAATGTTGACCCTTAATAGTATATCAAGGCGTTAACCACACTTAACTGTGTTTTTTCGTAACTCAAATAAATATACTTGTATGTAAATTCTGTACAAACTAAGAAATAATGAATGGATTGTGTTTGGCCTCGCAAAAGATATGCCGCAGCATATAATATTGTACCTTCTTAGGCCTAACTTAGACATTTCCATTGTTAAGTTTTCCTCTGGAAGGCCGGAAGAAGCTAATTCTCTAACCATCATTAATTCTGCATCGATGTCCACTTCCTTTGTACTCGAGCTTTCATCCATGCCCATAGACTTTTCGAAAACATCTCCTTCAATTTTTCTGGTGACAAAACCTATCAACAAAAAATAAGTTCACCTCTATATTCAATATTGATCTMTGTAATCCATCCGTTCCATAAATTTCACACATACAACATTTAGGGTAAATTTTTTGAGATTAATAAAATAAAGGGAGCAAGATTAAAAGGAAATTTAGAATGGAGAGGGAAATAAATAAATTGCATTAAACAATTGCAATGCATGTAGGTATTGTAAGTACAGCTATCAGTTTGGTTAAAATTTATAAAAACTCAATTATTAACTGAAAATTGACTAGAAATTGAATTGAAAAAACTAAACTGATTCAAACTGTTAGCTTAAAATTAATTGTCGAGACTTAACTGGAACTGAACTACAATTGAACTAAAAAAACTGAATCTGAACTGCAACTGAACTAAAAAAAACTATAACTGAACTTCTACTGAACTAAAGCAAACTTAAACTGAACTACAGCTGAAYTGAAAAAAACTAAAACTGAAACTAACTGATGAAAATGAAATGTTGATCAAACAACTGAACTTAACTGACTTGAACTAAAACTTAATTTAACTGAAATTGAAAATGAACCAAAAATATGTGTTTTAAATTATTAACTCTCAATGCATTAGACAATTATGCGTTCACTTATATTCTATATTATTTTTTTGAAAAAAATACCTATATAAACTTATATAATTCAATTATAAAATTAAATTAACAAATTTAATTTATGAAACTTAGCTCAAGCTCATGAATAAGCCTAAACTCTTAAGTTAGGCTAAGGCAAAAACTATATTATATATATTATATTATAATATGTATATAATAATTGCATAATATTTTTATTTGTAAAAATCAATGTATTGATTTAAAGCCTTGTTTATACTCAACTCACTAATGTGAAGATGGACTTTAAAGTTTAAACTTGTCTCACCCTTTGGAAACATCAAATCAAATATAACTTTATTTAAGTGGCTTTTAGTTTTTCGAAAAATATTCTTTCATCTTTGTTTATAGAGAATATGTTTCCCTTCTTCCCTTGTCATTCTTTCAATGTGGGACTTGGTTTTTTCATACCAATGACTCTCACATCCAAACTTATACATTACCACAAGTCCAACTCCCACTTCCTTACACATCCATACTAGAACCTCTTTCACTCCTCACCTCTACTACCTTACATTACAAGGTAGTTATATATAATTGGTAATACGTGCGTTGTTTGATACGGTGGGTTTTTTAATATTATATTATATATATAACTTACTATATATATATCATATATATATATATATATTTATATATATATATATATTATTATATATATATTATTATATAGCAAGGCAAGGGAGCAATGGGTGTCCCCCTATTAAAGACGTAATACCCTTATATGTAAAAGACTTAATGCCCTTAATTAAAAAATATAATTTCTCTTTATTTTTTTTGTACTTTTTGTACTAAATAAAAAGAAAATTATTAATTGATGTAATACATTCAAAAAAATCATTAATTACATGACTAATTTATTCCATTGATCACTTAAACATTGCAAATTTTTGAAAAAAGTTAATTAATAGTAATTCAAATATAAATACATTAATACCATATACTATTTTTTTCTACATGAATCAGTTAATCATTGCATGCAAATTATTTTGAAATCATATTGAATTAAATATCTATTAATTTTTATATATTTCAATAATACTATTTGTATTGTCAATGTAATAATCATTTAATTCTTTGTCGGAAGATTCAATTGAAAGGAAAAAATGCATCGAAAATTTGAAATCATAATACTCACAGCCATTGTTAATTTGAAACTATACCCAATTACATGATTTTTTTTCTAATAACATATTTGGTTAATTTTATTTTAAAACTGACCACACGCATCGCGTGCTTATAGTATTTACAACTAACCTATGATTATAATATGATTTCCCCCATAACGTAAAAACTTTTTTAAAAAATAATCAGCAAGCACGCATCCGCGTGCATCAAATAACTAGTATATATATATAGGATAGGATCATGTCGAACACAAATCTTAGGTGAAACTAAAACTTTTAATCTTACCGTATGATTTAAGATGACGTCACATTTAATCTTTGTATATACTTGTAATTCTATTTAGGACTATTGAAGATTTAAAGGGTATGTGCGTGTCATGTTCATAACAGTAGGTCAAAGTCTTGTGTACCCCTTTACTGCTTGTATGTACCCCTTAAATGTAAATGTACCCACTTATTTTAGTTTTCACGTTATCATATAATATGTGGTTTCACTGGATCCTGACTCTCTCTCTCTCTCTCTCTCTCTCTCTCTCTCTCTTCTCTCTCTCTCTCTCTCTCTATATATATATATATATATATATATATAATTATATATATATAATATAATATATATATATATATATATATATATATTATATATATATATAATATTATATATAGGTCAGGATCCAGTAAAAACCACGTTATATGAGAAACGGTGAAACCAAAATAAATGGGTACATTTTATATTTTAAGGAGGGATACACAAGACTTTCAAATACTGTTGATGAACAGTACACGCGTCCCTTAAACTTCAATGTACCCCAGATTGAAATATAAGTAATAATACAATAGATTAAATCTTGAACTGTCCATCTCGAAATCCTACGATCAAGATTAAAAGTTTTTAGTTTTCACCTAAGTTTGTGTTTTCACATGATCCTATAAGTTCAAGGGTAGCAATGGTGTCCCCCATTAAAAGGCATAAACTAATTTATGATGTAAAAGACTAATATTGCCTTAATTAAAAAATTCTCTTTTTTTGTACTTCTCATACTAAGCAACATATAAAAAAAGGTATATATGACTAATTTTTTCCGATGAAGAAAATAAGAAAGTTTAATTAATTAGTGTAAAAACTTTAATAAAAATACATTAATTACATTGACTAATTTATTCCATTGATAACTTAAACATTGCAAATTATTTTTAAAAGGTTTAATTAATTAGTATGAAAAAAATCAAATATAAATACATTAATTAATAGACGAAAATTTTCACATGATCAGTTAATCATAGAAATATTTTGAAATCATGTTGAAATTAATATTTATAAATTATTATGTATTTCAATAATTCTTATTGTATGTCAATGTAATAATCATTTAATCTCTTTGTGCAGAGAGATTCAATTAGAAAGGAAAAACTTTACATCGAAAATTGAAAATTATAATAACTCACTGCCATTATAATTTGAAACTGTACACAAATCAAATGATTTTTTTCTGATTGAATATTTATTTTGTATAAAATTTTAAACTGACCTCACGCATCGCGTGCTAGTGTTTGTGTTTGTGTGTGTGTGTGTGTTATTTTAGGGCATTTGCGATAATTTAGGACTTTTTTGTGATTAAGGACATTTGAGTATACAATTTAGGACATTTTTACGATTTAATACATTTTGTGATTTAGGACATTTTCATATTCAATTTAGTACATTTTTGTGCGGCCACATAACCCTCCGTACAAATCCCCCTACCACCGCCACTAAYTGTGCGGCCAAAAACCTAACCTTAACAACCATGAAAGCCACCCAAACCTAAACCTAAACATAACTACCACAATCAATTAAATCAAAACCCTAACACCTAAAAAAATAGGACAAGGGCTTTGAATTTTTTTCTTGAACTCAAAAATCTGATACATGAATTAGAAGAGGATCGGCGGTGGTTAGGTTGCGACGCGAGGTGTGGCTGCAGCTRGTACATCAGAGTAGAGAAGGGTTTCGAGCCCTTTTTTGGTGTTCGAAATGCAAGTGCGGCGAAGGGAGTGGTTGCGGGGCAGCGGCGGCGACAGCTTAGTGCGAGTTTGCGACATCGGGCCTGGTGCGGGTTTGTGGCGGCAGCTCTTGTAACACCCCGTATTTTTATACATAATATTTTGGAATTTATTCATAAACTATTTTATAAATTTGCTTTTATATCTTATTTTATTAAAATAATTATTCTTGAAGTAATATCTATATGTTTATAATTATATATAAAAAAAAAGGAAAGTCAAAAACAGAGTTCGTTTGGTTAACGTAGGAATTAAATTAACACAGGAAGTACGAATCCATGGGAATTAAATTCCCTTGCTAGATCCATAAATTGTAAAATATATGTTTGGTTACACAATGGGAATTATAAATTCCCGTGTCAATTGCTATTAGAAGGTGGTTAATGACACAGAAATTTTGATTTACCGAGGAGGAACTCGGTGATTAAATTYCTGTGMTTCATGGGAATTTACAATTCCTTGGAAGTTATAATTCATGTGTTTTATGTTAATTAAACAAAGTGAAGTCTAGCTATTTCTTGGGAATTGCAAATTCCACCGAAATTTCTTTGCAACCAAACATC